>PVJA010042484.1:0-17314 GCA_004027025.1 Myocastor coypus | reverse complement strand
TTTTTTTCCTTTTTTTTTTTTTTTTTTTTTTTTTTTTTTTTGTCTTTTTGAGACAGGGTCTCACTGTGCAGTTCAGGCTGGCCTTGAGCTCACTTTTTAGCCCAGGCTGGTCTCGAACTCACAGCGATCCTCCTGCCTCAGCCTCCCGAGTGCTGGGATTACAGGCGTGCGCCACCACGCCCGGCTGTTTGCCCTTTCTATTGCTACTTGTCTCTTTAAGTTGACTTGAAACTCGAAGTCCATTTCTTAAATGAATTCTCCCACCAGTGGTTACACTGTGCTCTTTTCAAAGTCTAAATTCTCAGTGTGTGTCCCAGAAGGAGAATGGAGAGGAATCCCACAGTGTGGTATAGCTGTAGGGTCCTGGGATTCTGGGGGTTTGAATAACTGTGTTCATTTTAGAGTGTTTTCTTTAGTTTATAGAGAAAGGCATGGAGAGAGAAAAGATAGTTTAAAAACATAAGGATGCAAATATGAAGTTGCTTATTAATCATTGCAGATAAGTAATCTGCTTATGTAATTTAATTTTATAATTCTGTAACTCTGGCATATATTTTCAGGACTGCATAAAAGGTCAGTAATAGAGCTGTTAAAATACAATTGCTAATGAATTCCTATTGGCGCGTGTCATTAATACACTTGGGAAGCTTTGTTTATTTTAATTAAATGTGCTGTGATGTTCTAGGAAAACTTGCAACTCATCATAATTGGAAATTTATTACACACCGTCATACTCAGATTCTTCACTTCCAAAACAATGTTCATCTTGTTATTGTGAAAATAGGAGACTGCCTGGCTTCTAGGGACATTCTTTAGTATCAGCCTCAGTTTTTACACAACAGTAACACACAGAAGAACATTTTCAAGTGAAAGCAGACACTGAGCAACAATATTGGGATTGGTGTGAAATGTCTCTCCACTTTAAAGGGTTAGTGAACTTCAGAACAAGTATTGGGGACCAGTTGGATACTTTTGCCTTGGGACGCATCAACTATGAGTGTGAGGACACACAATTAGTCCCTACAGGACAAGAAGAAAATACTTCACAGATGTATCCTCTTTAGTGCTGCCAGAGGAAACAATTTTACATGTATGCATTTGTTGATGTTTGAATTGGAAATTTATATTTAGCTTGAAAAGACAGTATTGTCTGAATCTGTTGGTATCTATTTTATTTTATTTTATTTTATTTTATTTTATTTATTTTTTTGTCTTTTTGAGACAGGGCCTCGCTATGCAGTTGAGGCTGGCCTTGAGCTCACTTTTGTAGCCCAGGCTGGTCTCGAACTCGCACCAATCCTCCTGCCTCAGCCTCCCGAGTGCTGGGATTACAGGCGTGAGCCACCACGCCCGGCTCTGTTGGTATCTATTTTAAAAATTGATTAAAATCGCTTGTTTCATTCTACTCAGTACATGTCATTGAAGTTCCATTGCACCTAGTAAACTCTTTTTTTTTTTTTTTAATTTGTTTATTATTTTTTAAGAGTAAAAATAGCAGGAAAAGAAAACAGTGGCAAGGGTACATGTAGTACACAACCACCTAGTAGAGTCTTACAGCGTTTAAATTTAGTGTTTAAAAAAAGAGGGGTGTTTTTTTTGCTCTGAAAAGTGTATTTATTCCGTTACTTGCCTAAGGATATTATTTGCTTATCTTTTTACAAATATGCATGACAATTTAAATACTTACTTATTTTAGACATGTTTTGTATAGCCTCAGTTTTATACTGTGTATCAGATTATGAGAGACTAGGTAATTATAAAAAAATAAGTGCTATTTCCCACATTCCTCACATCTAGCGAATCTAAGTGTAAGGCTTCAAACCCAGTGATTAAGTGTCGCTTGATCCTCAGGTGGCAGAATATGGAGAAAAGTAAAATTCATTAGTAAATTCAAAAGTTGGAGCCCTTACAGCCAAAGAAACAAACTTCACAATTAAGTTCTACTCCCAAACACTTACTATTACTTTGAAAATAAAATCTCAAACAGATTTAAGGGATGGATTTTAACCATGCAAATTGGTAAAATGTTATAAATATGCTTGATTTGTACAGTGAATAATTTACATTAATGATATTGTCTGATATTACAGCTGACTTTTTTATTATTTTAGGGAACAGGGTGTTCAGAGTCTCACTACTAGATTTGACTCATAGTGATCCACCTGTATATAGCTTCCCAAAAGCTCGGATTACAGGCATGTGCCACCATGCCTGGTCTCAATTGCTGTCTCAGCGCACCCCAGGGAGGGGGCTGGCACTGCAGGCCCAAGAATGGAACCCCTGGCGCCTGTGCTTGCTTGCAGATGCTTTAATCTGTGAGCTATTTGGCCAGCCCTACAGCTGACTTTGTGGGATAATACAATAGTTATCACGCCTGTCAAATAGCATCCAACAAAATGATGGTATAATAACAACTCAGAACTGACTTCTAAGATGAGCATAGACTTAAACAACTAAATACAAATTCAAATGCCTTTACAACATCTGGAAAAATCCTCGTGACACTGTATAGCACCTGGATCAATACGGAAAAAGAAAATTTAGATTGTGGAGAAGAAGGGCGCATTACCCATGTCACCTCTTTTTCTCAGTGCACTTCAGCACAGGCAAATATACCTTCCCTGTATAGGAGAGAGAGCCTGACATTGAGAACGTCTACCCAAGCCAGCTAGTGAAGCCAGGCTCAGGGTCTAGAATTACACATTCAGAATTCAAGTCTACCAAGTAGAAAACCAATCATCACATTCTAGAGTAATGTGTCCCGCCCTGAAGATTCAGCCCCAGGGACAGCTGGGTATTAGGTTCTCCATTTAGGTTTCCATCCTGTCCACATGGATAAGGGTTCAGCCTCCTGCTGTCCACCCAAAGACCAACCCACCCTTGTATATCCAGATGTTCAGCTGTGTGAACCTAAATGTCTCTCCCATTCCCCTGTGGGTGGACAGAGGTATGCAGTTCAGGCTGGCCTTGAGCTCACTTTTGTAACCCAGGCTGATCTTGAATTCACATTTGATCCTCCTGCCTCAGCCTCCCAAGTGCTGGGATTACATGCGTGCGCCACCACACCCGGCTGGAGTGTTAACTTTGTATCCTGCTATATTTCTGAATCTGGTAATTAAATCAACAAAACTCTTGGTGGAGCTTTTTTTGGATACTTTATATAGAGCATCATGTCATCTTCCAATAATGATAATTTCACTTTTTCTTTTCCAATCCTTATTCCTTTAATCTCTCTCTCCCTCTCCCTCCCTTTCTCTCTCTCTCTCTCTCTCTCTCTCTCTCTCTCTCTCTCTCTCTCTCTCTCTCTCTCTCTCTCTCTCTCTCTCTCTCTCTCTCTCTCTGCTCATGTTTCCAGAATTGTATTGAATAGGATGAAAGACTCTGGATATCATTGTCTTGCTCCTGATTTTAAGGAGAAAGCTCTCAGTTTTTGTCCACTTAGTATGATGTTGGTTATTGATTTCCCTTAGATGACTTTTACCATGTTGGGGTGTAAACCAACTGTTCCCACTTTCTGTAAGATTGTTTCTTATGAATGAATGTTGGACTTTGTCAAAAGGTTTTTCTGTATCTATTGAGATAATCATGTGATGTTTATTCTTAGCTTTGTTGATGTGTGGTATTAAATTTATGGATTTTCATATGTTGAACCATTCCTACTTTCCTGCAATGAATCTTATTTGTTAGTGATGTTTAATCTTTATGATTTGCTGTATTTTACTCACAATTATTTTGTTAAGGATTTTTGCACCTACATTCATTAGAGAGTTTGGCCTGTAGTTCTCTTTTCATGAGGAACTTTCTCTGCTTATCAGAGTAATACTTGCTTCAGGCAATGAGTTTGAGAGAATTGCTTCTTTTTTGAATTTGTCATTGAGTTGGAGAAAACTCAATGGCATTAAATCTTTTCTGAATTTCTTGTAAAATTCAGCTGTGACTCCATCAAGTCATGGGCTTTTCTTTCTTAGTAGGCTTTTATGTTATATTTTCAACTTCGTTTGCCATAATGAGGTCATTTAGAGTTTGTATGTTCTTGATTCAGCTTTTGCATATTATATGCATCTGGGAAACTGTTTCCTCTGTTTCAAATGCAGTGGTAAAAAAGCTTTTGGAAGTAGGTATTGATGATCTACTTCATTTCTCTAGGCTCTGTAATGAGTTCACCATTTTCATTTCTTCTTGCATAAATTTGGGCTTTTTCTTTCTTTTTGATAATATTGGCTAGGGTTTATCAGCTTTATTTTTTCAAAAAACTAACTCTAATATGTATTCTTTGCATTGTGTTCTTTATCATATTGCATTAATATCTGCTATAATCTTAATTATAGTCAAGCTTTGCGCTTGACTTGCTCTTCTTTTCTAGGAGCTTAAGTTGCAGCATAAGATTGTATACTTTAGGCTTGTTCTGTTTTCATAATGTACAAATTTACCACGTTAATTTTCCCTTTTAAGAAAGTTTTCATGTATCCTGCAGGTTCCTGTAGTTAGTCTAAGTTTTATTATTATTATTATTATTATTATTATTATTATTGGGATTAAAGTGCATTTCCTTTTGATTGTAAATATTTTTAAATTTCTTTAACTTTATCTGTGACCCAATGGCTGTTTATCAAGTCATTGTTTGATTTGTATATGTTTATATTGTTCTTGTGCTTTCTTTTGTCAATTTCCAGTTTTGTTGCACTATTGTCAGATAGTATGCATGGGATAATTTAAATTCCTTTGCTGTTTTTAAGCATGCTCTGTGTGTTAGCATATGGTCTATTTTGGAGAATGTCCCATGTGCAATTGAGAAGAATGTGCATTCTGTTACTGGATGAAACATTGTATAAAGGTCTACTAAGTCTGTTTCTTCACAAGCTTTGTTTATTTCTGTTGTTTCTTTGCTGCCTTTTTGCCTAGGTGTCTACCTCTTTGTGATAAGGGGATATTATAATCTCCCATAATAATTGTATTATTGTTTATTTGACTTTTCATGTTTGTTAAAATTTGCCTTATGTAGGCTAGATGCTCCACCATTGGGCACCTATATATTTATAATCATTATCTCTCCCTCTTACATTCTTTCCCTTAGCAAATATGTAGTGACCTTCTTGATCTCGTTAAATGATCTTTGTCTGAAGTTCATATTATCAGCAACTAGAACATCCACCCCTGATTTTTCTGATTTCCTATGATATGGAGAATTGTTTTCCATGCTCTGACTTTCAGCCTGTGAATTTCCTTTTGATTTAAATGTGTTTATTTTATCCTGCACATTTTTAGATTGTTTCTTAATCCACTTTGCTAGTCTGTTTCTTTTAATTAGTGAATTGAGGTCAGTTATATTGATGGTTATAATTTAAATATTCTGGCTTATCTTTGTCACGTTATTTTCTTACTTTAGTTTTCGTACATTTTCTTGCTTTTTAATTATTTGCTGTGTTTGGTGGTTCCTTTCTCTTGTTTGTAAAACTGTGGTTATCTCTGCTTTTCTAGAATATCTGTCAGTACCCTTTGTAGAGTTGGTCTGATGGTTGTGAATTTCTTCAGTTGTTCTTTGTCATGGAAGGCTCTTATCTCATGGTTGAATTTGATATATAATTTTGGAGGATATATTAGTCTCAGTTGAATTTTTTTTTCTTTCAGGACCTGAAATACTTTAAGACAAGCTCTTCTTGATTTGAAGATCTATATTGAGAAAGGTGCTATGATTCTGACAGGCTTTCCAATGTAGTTGATCTTTTTCTTTTTTCTAACAGCTTTTAATTTTCTATTATTTTGCTGAATTTCTGAGATCTTGACTATTATGTGTAAATTCATTTTGATTATAGCTTTTTGGATTTGTACATGCCTTGCCTACTGTATTTCAAGTCATTTTCTCTTGTACGGAAAATTTTCTGCTAGTACTTCTGCAAATAATCTTTGTATATCATTTGTGTTGTCCCCTACAGTTTCATTGACACCTATTATTCTTGTATCATTTGTTTAGGCATTGTTTTTTAGCTGCTGAATTGTTATTTCCTGGTCCCTTGTTTGCTTTGAGAGACACGCTCATTAGCAAGACAGCTGAGGTCTGAGAATCTATCTCCAACTTCAATCAAGCAGTGTTTTCATCTTTCAATGGACTTCTTGATTTGTTGGTATCAGTTTGAATCTGTTTCATGTATTCTATTTCTTAACTATTTGCTCATGTAACATTTCCATCATTTTTCTATTGGATATATATATATATTTTTTCTTTAGCTGTCCTGAACAATTCTTTCTTGTTTTCATTTCTTTGTTGACCTGAGGGATTATTTCTGATTTCATTTCTGCCATGACCTAATGACTTGTTTTTTTACTTCAGTTGCTGTCATTTCAAAAACTTCAAGTGTATAATTTCTAATTTCATGTATATCCTTGTCACCTGGATTTCTCAGTGGCTCTGGAGGATAGAGACTGCCATTTGCTCCTGCATTTCTGAAGCTCTGAATAATCGCTGAGACCTGGTAGTATTTGGAGAGTGGTGGAATGTAGGTCAGTAGTGTTCCTGATACAGTGGAGAGCAGGGTATGACTCACCAAAGCTCTCACTGTTAGTGGGGGTGGCTTGGTGATACTCAGCAAAGCTTCAGTGTAGTGGCTGTGTGTGGACTGCTTTCACCTGGATCCCATATCCTACTCAGAATCTTCCTAAATTCTTAAAAGAGTGGACAGGTGCCAGCACATGTTCCACCCTTGTGCCTGAGGGCCAACGGTTATAGTTCAACAGAGTCCTATGAGCTATTTAGAGTCCTGTAAAGTTCTTACAGTGTTTTACTATTCACCATGATAGCTTTGAGCCTGCTTATTTTGGGCCCACAGATCACAGCTTACCCAGAGTTTTCTTCTGTTTTTTAAAGGTTTGACTTATACCAGCACAAGCTGCATGCCTGAAAACTATGGGTCAAGATTTGAAGCTTACCAGAGTCCAACAGGCTGCCCAAAGTCCTCTAAAGATCTTAAATAGTTGGACCCGGCACCAGCAAAGCTCTACACCTGCAATCTCTGGAACTATGGGTCACAGCCAATGATTTAATATCATAAATGAGATAAAGATGATTAATATTTTTCAGAAAGACTTTAAATCATCATAAAACATAGAATTAAGGCTTTCTAGATGTTGTTCCACAGGTGCAATCAATGAAAGAATTGATGGATACACTAGAAACACCAAAATTAAAATGTATTTTCCTGTAGACAATACAGTATAAAGATTCAGAAGACAAAGTACAAAGTGAAAGAAAGTAATCCTGAAAAACAAATATTTATATTCAAAATACAAAGAACTACTGTAGTTCATTTTCATGAAATGAACAACCCAATTAAAAATACATTAAGGATAAGGAAAAATTCCCTATTGAATAAAATACCAAGCAGCAAATAAGTGAATGGAAAGATACTCCATAGTCAGGCAGGGCATGCCTATAATCCTGGCACCTTTCAGGCTGAGCCAAGAGATTGCTGCTTTTTGACCAGTGCTTGCAAAGCTCAAATGTTTAATTAGAAACATTATTATGACCAGTACAGATGCAGAAACCATGCTCCTTGATATTTACACATATATTGAAATTTTTACTGACCAAAACAGCTATACATAAAATATTACAACAATCTCTGTTGTGATTACCAATATCTGGAAACAACGGATATGTCTTTCTAGAGCTGAATGTGGTAGCCTGACATACATCCTGATAATCACAGAATTATAAATTGTAACTACTTCTCTGGGACATATTTTTTATGATTTTATTATTTTTAATAAGAAATAACAATGAGACAGTTTCAAAGCATGTTAGTGGGACAACCAAATTAATTAATACAATGCATGTTGTGGTTTTAATAGTAGTTGTTCAACGTACAAGATGCAGACATGGAAACTTTTCTAAACACTTTTGGTATAAATATTTCTTCTCATTGAGCTAAGAGAAAGTAGTTGTATGCATAGTCCAATATTCCATAATAGTGGGGTAGCAGCAGAACTAGCATTGTTGGAAGCTGTTGACTTGAGCCTTTCACAACTCAGCGTGCTTATCTGGATTCACTTTTATGCCTTTTTTCTTTTGGATGGTTAAGGCCAAGTTAAAGCAAGACCTATACAAGAAAGCATGTAACTATTATATCTGATAAGGTCACTTAAATCCCCAGGATTTACCATGAAACCATGTACAATATTTTGTAGAACTTTTATCAGTGTCAGCCATCAGGATTAGTCATAGCCATTGTTTAACCAATGCTTTCTGTGAAATCCTGAGAGAATGTTTTCTCTCTTGGTGAATCTACGTAGGCACACTATACATTGTTCATCCCTTTCCTCTGTGGCCCCAGAATCTCCTTGAACAGAAAATGTGGGACACCACTGAGTTGTAGGATGTTACAATACAGGTTCTCTTATAACATGAGTGCTCACTGACCTTGAAGGGCTAGGGCCATAATATTGGCTATCATTGTAGCCTTTCTCTTTCTGTGATTTTTGGTCTGCAAACTTAAGTTGTAACCTTCCAGAAGAGAAGCTTAGTGATACTGTTACTCTATAACATAGGTACTTGCGCTTAATGTCACTATCTTTCTGAATATCAAATGCCTCAGACTTAAAGTGAAGTTGGTATTCTCCATCAATCATTGATATTCTAACAAATAGCTAGAGAATGTGATTTAAAAAAAAAAAAAACAGTTGCACATTTTTACACAGCAATTTTTTTTTTTTTTTTTTTTTTTTGTCTTTTTGAGACAGGGTCTCGCTATGCAGTTGAGGCTGGTCCTGCGCTCACTTTTGTAGCCCAGGCTGGTCTCGAACTCGCACCAATCCTCCTGCCTCAGCCTCCCAAGTGCTGGGATTACAGGCGTGAGCCACCACGCCCGGCTTACACAGCAATTTAGAAATCTAACCACATACCAAATTGTAGCAGGTCAATCCTATGACACTTTTGCTTGTCTCTTATTTTCTTTTATTACCCTTTTGTTGTTTTCTTTTTAAAAAAGAAACATTTACCTGAGAGTACAGCAATAATTGAAGGGACATTAGAAATAGCACACATCTAAATATTTTAGGAACATGTATCAAAATTTATTTAGCCATTGTGCATTTATTTATGTGAAGAATAACATGGAGAAAGCTTTTATAGTGTCATAAAAATTATTATAAATTTTTTTGTAATGGACAAACATAGAATGAACAATTATGAATTGATTTTCAAATTTTTTATGAACTTACGACAGGGTCTACGGGATGTATAGGGTGTCACTGCATAGATTGAACTTGTAGCCATTTTCCTGTTTTCCATCTCTCAAATACTGGGATTACAGGCATGCACCACCATGCCCAGTCTCAATCACTGTCTCTGAGTGCCCTGGTAGTGGGGCTGACACGGCATACAGGTGATCAAACCCCAGCTGCTGTGCTCTGCTGAAGCAAGTGCTTTAGTCCACTGAGCTAGCTGGCTGATCCTGAGATGATATTTATAGTAAGGAAGATCCATAAAATTGGTGTAAGGAGCCTTTCTTGGTCCTCATTTTAGTCTGAAAAGCTTATATTTGTAATCTCTGCATTAAGTCATTAAAACCCCATCATGTTAGATCCAATCTACCATTTCCAATACCACCTATGGTCAGAATAAAGATACTAAAGAATATTTATAATTATGAGGAGCCAAGGGGTCCTAAGTCCAGGCATGATGATGGCTATACAGCATAAAGTTACCTACTCAAGACTAAATCCAGCATTTATTCTTTTGTGAAGAGGGGAACAGCTTGAGGAAGGGTGATTGGGGAAAGGGAGGGAAGAAGGTGGGAAGTGGGTGAGCATCATGAGCCGGGTTAGGCAGAAGGCCAACATTTGCCTCTGCTGTATGCAGAGAGATGGATATGTAGAAAGTTAAGTTGCATTATACAACTGAGATCATATATAATGTTTTGCAGTCTGGTGCTTCAGCTCTGATGTGTAATATTTCAAACCCCAGGAGGTCATAAACTCTACCTCAAAGTTTGATCCCAGCTGAAAGCATGCAGGTTTGGCTCTTCTTCCCATTTCAACTAGGCTCACATTAAAGAGCAACATGCGGGAGTTTCTGGGGATTCATGCTGGGCATCTTCAATTACATGCACCAATATGCATTGCTTAAAGCCAATTGAAGGGATAAGGAGAAGTCCTAGCCTGCTCTGTACATCTCAATACAAGGAAATAGGATCAGGCTCAGCCAAAATGGAGACAATTGCTCTTCTTTCAAAGAGAGTTTGTTCACCACAGTTGGGTTCGTAAAGCTACCGGTGTGTCACTTAAATTAATACAAAATATTAGAATATAATATTTAATAGATGAGGTGGCATATATTAACATAAATCATCTTTACATAAATAAACATGGATCATATGCATCTTATGCATTGTACTTATCATAAAATATAAAACTGTATCAAGAAAATGCACATTTGATATGTTCATGCATAGTAAGATTTCATGTCTCATTCTTCCTAACAGCATACATATCAATGTACATTCATACTCAGTTTGGCAGTCATGAAAGCAAGTAGGTAGTTAGGATGATGGCTAAACAAATAGATAAAAATGTATGTTGACGAAGGATAGATAAAAGGTAGGTAGATAGACAGGCAGCAGTGTTAGGGTTTGGTTTTGAAAATTATCACAACCTGGATGCCAGCATATGACACAATTGAGACATATTAGAATATAAGAAGTATATTGCTCACATTTCATAGTCCATGTTACAGTGATTATGTAAGAAAAGGCTATATGTGGAGATTTTTTGGACAACAAAAGAAGAATAAAACTTTCTTAATGTGCAATACTTTTTCCTTTTGCAACTACATTTCTAGGTTAAGTCACTACTATAAAATTTTCAGAAATATGAAAAGATTTAAACAATCTTGATATCTAAAAGTGCCTTACTTATTTCCAAATAAATTCTGAATGATCTATTTATAATGAAATTCATTTTTTTTGAATTTTTTATTTTATTTTATTATTTTTTTCTTGTTTCAGAACTTTGTTTGTTTGTTTGTTTGTTTTTATGGCCGGCTCAGCTTGCCCTGAGGGCAGGGCTGGCACAGCATGTGATGCCGCGGATCGAACCGTGGTCCCTGCAGTCACCCAAGCTTTCCTAAGCAGGCGCTTTAGACCTCTGAGCCATCCTGCCGGGCCCCCATGAAATTCATTATTAACTGAGCCTATGTATCACAATTGTTTTAAGTTTTGTAAAATAGATTATTATTCTCTTTATGTTAATTCTTCTCCAAGTAAAAGAACTCTTAATTGAACTATGACTGGGCTATAATTCATAAGATACTTTACTTCTACAGGAACATAAATTTCAGTAATTGCAGTTTGATACAGGAACATACGATTTTTATCATTTGGACATTATCAATCTTTTATCTCAGATGCTTGTGATATGTCCCAAAATGTGAGACATCCTAAACCAAAGCAGTGCAAATAAATTTACCTTTATAATCGTGTTTCCAAACATTGCTTTCAGCCTCTCTGCTCTATCTCACTTTTTCTCGTGTGTAGAGCAGTTATTCCTATGTCATTGCAGGATGGTGCAAGGACCTGAAGAAGCCAGTAGTTCCTGGGCCACGCTAATATTTATATTTCAAAATAAGTTGAAGTTTGCAGTTAAATAAACCTAACCAATAAATAAATTAATTTTAAACTTAGCTTCATTTCATATATAGAGTCCATTTTATGGTTTCACTGAGCTTTGGTTCCAAATACCAGGATACTCAAAGTAATGAGATAGATCAGATAGGATAAATAGAAAAGTTATGTAAGTACTTTAATCATAATATATACTAAATTCTATGTATTTCAGACAAAATGTATATTTGTACATGTTTGATATATTATATAGGCTGAACACTGAATAATTTTAGCTTAATAATTTTTGATATACACTTAATTTCATTCAATACCTAAGAATAAATACAGGTAGCAGCCATTAATTCTGATCGTCCTACAAAAAAATAAAAGAATGAGAAACAATGTAAAGGTTGAACTTGATTCTCTGCCACCTGAGATTTGAGGTTACCTGGATTCTGCCCATTACTGGGGTAATTCCAAAGAGACTTGTGGTATACTACTTGAAATCCTTATCAAAAACACTACTTGTATTCAATAATAATCTGGCTAATAGTAAAATTCATTAGTTTTTGAGACATCTTCAGAATGGAAAACAAAATCTGTTACATGATTTTCTGTGAATGAGTTAGGCTAATATGGGCAACTTTAGAATGCAGGGGGTCTGTAAAGATTCAGTGAGAGAACAGATTTTGTAGCTATACATCAATGAGTTGATAGTATGCTAATTAAATCTCCCATAAAAGAACAACTATTAGGCTTTTGTAGAGTACCATTATTTACAAGAAGTTACCATTTGTGTGCAATAAAACAGTACATCAATAATTTATTATTTGCAAATTTTACCACATATATTTTCTGTGAAATTTAACTTACAGTGTTTCAACACAAAAGGAAATTTAACTGCATTTGGAAATATATATATTCTGATTTTTTAATTAACAACTTGAAATTTAACAACTAGTCAGGCATAGGGGTCAGAGGTTCTATCCTAAGGCCTGATGTGCTGGTCCCACCCCTGGGGCATACTGAGAGGGCAAATGAGATTAGTGGTACGTGCCTATAATCCCAGCTCTTGGGAAGTTGTAAAAAGGCAGATCACAAGGAGTTCGATCCAGTAGTGAGATCTCCACCCTGTAGACCCCCTCCAAAAAAATACTTGAAGTAATTTAACTTAAAAATTAAAGAATAAGAGTAAATAAAAAAAATTTAAAGTTAAAAATGAATTAAAAATAAAAATGAAAGACATTTTCAGACACTTGTCTGTAAAATTATTGGAGAATACAGGTTGATTTATATTGAATTATGCCAAGGTTATATAGTAGCAAATATAATTGGTATAAGATTCTATATCTTTGCTTACGTAGTTATAAACATGATATATCACACACAAACACTGACCATACGAAATAGCCTAGACTAAAACTATTTAACTTTTCTCTTTAAGATCAATTTTAATTTTCTTATGATTTTGATTTTATCCATAATGAAAAGGTTTTAGAAATATAATCAAAGAAAAGCCAAATCTATTTAATTTCAACTTTGAGAGTTTTTGACATATTGTTTCACTATATGCTTTCTCTACCTTCATGGCAATAGAGGCTGGACACTATAAAGGCAAAAACCCTTCTAAAATCCTTGAAAGAAATCTCATTTCCTTGCTTTGATTACATGGCTCTCTCAGCAGCATCAGAGAACAAAATGCCACACCACTTCATGGAGCATATGGAGCAGAGTGCAGCACAGCCGTGATTTTTGCTAACTTTGATAGCATTCGGTATCCTTTGCAGACAATTATGACTTTCTATAACATCTTTCAGAATATATTAGTCTTTCTGAATTTTGTGTAAGAAATTCACAAAAAAAAAAAAAAAACCCGAAAATCTGCCTAATTCTCTGATCTGGTAATATAAATTAAAGAACAGAGATATTATAAGATATTCAGATCTATACACTCAAAGTAGACTAAATAAACATTTAAAGATGACTGACTTCACATTGGATATTGAATGTTTTTTCTCTCAATAATACCACAAAACTATTTTTCTTCATACTTTCTTTGGTACTGGATGTATGCATATGTGCTGACACTTTGTTTTAGTAACCATAGTTCCAAATTACTTTAATATTTTCAACTTCTTTTACATACAAAGTTATTATCATCATAATTATTTTGAATTACACATTTTAATGTCTAATATATTTGCCAGGAATGATTAAATATGACAAGATTAAAATCTTGATAGTTTGTGAACATACTATAATACTTAATACAAGATTACTAAAAACTTCATTCCTGGGAGCTGGGAAAATAGCTCTGTGTCACAAGTCTCTGGCAAGGCAAGTTTGTGAGTTTGAACTCAGGTCCCCACCCCACCCCCCACATACAAAAAGAAGCTTCATTACTGAATAATACATTTTGTAAAACTATCACATATTTCTTATCCTTTCTTCAGTTGATGGGCAGCTGAGTTGTATCCAGCATTTAGCTATGACAAATTGCACTGCTATAAACATGGGTGCACTTATGTCACTATGGTATAAGGTTTTCAGTTCTTCTGGAGAAATATCCAAAAGAATATCAGGCTTGAGTGTGATCACCCATTCTAGCTTTTCAAGAAATCTCCACACTGATTTCCATAGTGGTTGTACAAGGCTGCACCCCCACTAAAGGTGCAGAAGGCCTCTTCAGCATTTGAAATTGGCTGACTTTTTAATGTTAGCCATTCTTTCTGGTGTGAGATGAAATCTCACCACTGTTGTCTAAATTTGCATTTCACAAATGATCAAATGTGTTGAACAATGTTTCATATGTGTATTTGTCATTTGTATTTCTCCTTCATGGTAGTGTTTATTCATTTCAGATACCCATTTCTGAATTTAGTCTTTGAATTTGGAGGGCCTTTTTTTTAATGCTTTGTATGTTCTTGATAGAAGGAATTGGCCTTAGGGACAGTTGGAGGAAGAATTAGCTGTAATCTTTCCAAGTTTGTGAGTTTCCTTTCTACTCTACTGGAGATTTACTTTGAAGTGCAGAAACTTTTTCAAAAGATGAGATTTCAGTTGTTGATTCCTTGTATTTCCTATGCAGTTTGGGTTCTGTTCATAATCTGTCTACTTACCCCTTTGTCTTTAAGATTTCTTCCAGATAATTTAGTGTTTCTATTTTAATATTTAAATCTTTGATCCATTCTAACTATAGCTTTGTCTATGATGATAGGAATAAGTTTAGTTTTAGCCTTCAACATATGGAAAACCAGCTCTTCCAGCACTATTTATTTAAAGAGGCTCACTTTCTTCCAGTGAACATTTTTGACCCCTTTATCAAAATGAGTGTGCTTATAGTTGTGTCTGCATCTTCCAATATGTTCCATTGATCTTGAAGTCTGTCTCTATGCTATTTCCATGCTGATTTTATCAAAGGCCAGGAGATTAATTTCAGGTCGGAGATTTATAGTATACTATAATTTCAGGTCAGAGATTGTGATACCTCCTGCCTTTCTTTTGTTTCCCAGGATTGTTTATGATATGGGTATCTTCTGATTTCAAACAATTTTGAGGACAGTTTTCTTTAGCTCTGTGAGGCATGGATACAACTAGAGAACATGCTCTTAAATGAAATAAATCAGACCTGCATGTGCAAATGTTGTATTGTCTCCTTAGAGTGAGAACCTGTAAGAGAAAAAATAGAATTTGAATGGTACAATACACACTTAGAAAAGGTAGTGGACTGGGGCTGGGGAGATAGCTCTGTGGCACAAGTGACTGTCTGGCAAGTGCATGATCGTGAGTTCAAACCCCAGTCCTGCAAAAAAAAAAAGAATGGACTGATTCAAAAGGAAAGAGTTACTGAGTTGAGCGATAGAGCAGGAGAGAGAGTGGGGGAAAGAGATTTATCTGTGTATGTAAGCAGGGTGATTTGGACAGCTGTACTGTGCATTTTTGCTGGTGTATAGAAAAAGACAACAATTTAATTATTTTCTTCTCTTTCAATTGCACTTTCTCTCTTCTTAATTTCTTATACATTTATTTCTTTTTTCTTTCTTGTAATTTTACATGCATATATCTGGTACTACAAATAACTGTTTGGAAAACGATACTATGTATTACAACAGATACTGTGAAATTCATATTACTTTGCTAAGTGAAATTCTGTATCACTTGTAATTTTTGTTTTAACTCTAATTTGCACTCTCTTTTCAAAAATAAATTTAATAAAAAAATAAAAATACCATTACCTAGAAAAACAAAGATAGTATTACAAATTCAACAATATTTATATGCTATTCAAAGAAATTAGGATCAATAATTTTTCTGGCTTTTGTAGGATCCACACAAAGCATAAACACTTCTTGAATGTTATCACGAAAGTTTTAAAATTAAGGAAAAAGAAACATCTCATATTGAAATTTGTTATAATACTGGTAATGAGGAAGGGTTTTTTATTATAGTTTGATTTGTGGGTGTCCTACATTCAAAACCAATTTAGGATACAGAATATTTCAAAAAAATGCCTTTATTGAAAATGTAGACATTCTATTTGTCATTGTGCTCTAAACAACATAGCAAATAACTCTTCTTTACAAGACAATACATTTTAAGTATTATAAGTAGGGCTGCTAACTTGTAACATTTAGGATGATTGTATAGGAGATATACCAATACTAATTTTTCACATTAGAGAAAAGCATATGTGAATTTTAGTATTCTAGAGGTCCTGGTGCTACCAAGTCCAATTGATTAGAGAGACCAATAGGGAAAAAGAAGATGTCTTTATAGAATTTCAGATGTACATCAACCCAGCCGATTTGCTGCCCAAGTGTTGGACATTAGAACAAAAGAGTCTAGTTTTATGTATTGGGTCAAGGAGTGTGGGAAACTGTAGGGGAGGGTGGGCAAGTGAGACCAAAGAAGAAGGCAAAACAATTAATAACTAGCCTGCAAGGAAGACAGAGCCTGATGAATCCTGTGGCGAAGAGGTCACATAAACTCTGTTTCCAGCCCTTAGCTGCCAGTCTTGTTGTACAAGAATAAGAAGTTGCAGCTGCAGTGGAGCAGGGGGCCAGTTACAGGGGCATTGCTATGTAAGTCTTGCTTCCCTGTGACCAATCCCACATGGATACTGAGAAAAACTCTGTGTGGTATTAAACTAATTGTCTGCATTGCTTTCATACATACACATTATTTGATCAGCTTTATCTCTAACCTAATGACAAACTTTAATTGTTTGAAATATTTTAATTTTCACAGTTAAATTTAATATATGGGAACTATTTTCATTATCGCTGAACTTACATACTGTTCTTTATGACTCAACTCTTTTTTCATAGTGAGCCTTAAAAGAATTAAAATATGAGACTCTACTTAAAATATCAGAGAATTGTTTGTGAATGAGTTTATCACCTTAATGAAACTCATTCTTCTTGTCTATTCATTCTGTTTTCTATTAAAAAAGAGTATTGTAGCCGGGCATGGTGGCACATGCCTGTAATCCTAGCACTTGGGAGGCTGAGGCAGGAGGATCGGTGTGAGTTCAAGACCAGCCTCGGCTACAAAAGTGAGCTCAAGGCCAGCCTGAACTGCATAGCGAGACCCTGTCTCAAAAAGACAAAAAAAAAAAAAAAAAAAAAAAAAAAAAAAAAAAAAAAAAAAAAAAAAAAAAAAAAAAAAAAAAAAAAAAAAAAAAAAAAAAAAAAAAAAAAAAAAAAAAAAAAAAAAAAAAA
>PVJA010042483.1:0-17320 GCA_004027025.1 Myocastor coypus | reverse complement strand
TTTTTTTTTTTTTTTTTTTTTTTTTTTTTTTTTTTTTTTTTTTTTTTTTTTTTTTTTTTACTTTATTGTCTTGTGGCATTTATTTTTTCAGTTTACTAGCTCTAAAAGTCTTAGGTCTAAAATATTTCAATGGATTTAGTTTAAAGCATTTTAAGGTTATTTTGCTAGCTGATAACTGAAACTGGAATAAATTAGAAAAACAAAACCTTGCCTTCGGTGTCAGGAAGTTCAGAGCTGAGATCCGCAGTTGTTGGTGGATGCAGAACTCACAGCTTTGCACAGAGTGCACTGTGGCCATGAGCTCTGACGGCAACTGGTGCTGGGAGGAGGCAGGCATGGGCTTCCTCTTGGGCGGAAACTTTCAGATGATCACAGATTTTTGCAACCTACAGAGGGCTTGACAAAGAATCACCAATCCGGCAAACATTTACTGACAAATGCTGCGCTAAGATAAGGAGGATAGGAAACTGTCCATGGCTGTCCTACTTTCAGTGGCTCTTGGTGGCCAGTGGGATAGGTCAGGTGTGAGCATAGTTGCGTACCATGTGTCTGTATGCACAAAATTGAGTGCCTAAGAGACCAAACTGAAACAGGGAAGACAAACATACTGGGCCACATTAGATTCAGAAATGCATCTTTGGAAAGACTGATTTAAATCATAGATGCAAGGATTAGGACCTTGGAAAGTTTTATTACAGCAAACAGACCAAACATAGGAAGAAATGGCGCTGAGGAGGTGAGGAGTCAGCTTATCACACCACTGGGCTTCTTACTAGGATTTCTCACAGAGTCAGACCCCTGCCTGGTGGAAGTTCTGGACTTTTAAAAAGGAAAGGGACCTGGGAAGTACTGAGGCAGATTTGACACATGTGATTGGAGGGTTGGGTGACATCATGAGTTGCTGAATTAATTTAAGTATTTCAGGTTGTATTACAAGGCTGTAAGTTATACAAAGCATGGGGTAGACAGGAAGAAATGTCCTGTTACATTTTAAGTTACATTGCAAGGCCATCAATTGCACAAAGGTGTTAGATCTTGGGAGACATCCTGGGTAGGCTTTTATTTAAAGTTTTAACTTTCCCCTTCAGTTTCATTACATATGGAAAGACCAGGAGATGGACTGATAAGCTTGTAGAGATGAGAGCTATAATAGTATAATCACCACCAATGTCTCTAGAGTGCTTTGTGAGCTCCAAGCTCAGGGGCTCTATGTCACCTCGTTTGTAGGTCAACATCTGGAGCTGACAGAACAGAAGGGATTATCTCTGATCCCTTAGCCAGTAAATGATCAAAGGAGAGCTCTTCCTCATTTGAAAAGCTGTTTTTCACTGTTGGATGAAAGGTCTTAGAACAGTTTCACATTGAAATGAAGATTTTACAAACATGTCTCATTTCCATACAAACACTTTGAGCCAAGGATTTTATATATAAAATACTAAGTATGAGGGGTAAATCTTTTTTTTTTTTTTTTTTTTTTTTTTTTTTTGGTGGGACCAGGTTTCAAACTCACAACCTTGCACTTGCCAGGCAGGCACTTGTGCCATGGAGCTATCTCCCCAGCCCCCCAGAGGGGTAAATCTTATACAGTCCTGCAAGTCCCCTGCACTCCTGTCTTCCCTTCCCTGCCTGTGTCATGCAAGCCTCACGTACAGCAAGTATCGGATGTCCTGGGCCACAAGGACTGAACTGCATGTCTTTCTGTTTGTTTTTTGCAAACTAGACCATGTAGGGACGAGCACTGTTTCTTTTTATTGTAGTGATGATATTTTGACTTGGTAGCCACAAGTCTGTTCTTTATACTAAAAATTAATGGCAGTTTGAACATAAGTTGTCACCATGCACTGACTGGACAGAGATTTAAAAACAGAGCAGCAGTAGACATAAACATACCCTTCTGAGCTCAGGGCAGGTTTAGGGAAGACAGACATTTTTACTGGAAGTATAGCAATACATAACCTTTTCAGATTATGATTACCCATGCTAAGGTTTTGGATTTCATACTAGGGAGACTTTGAGTTTATAAACAGAAATCAAAATAAAATTTGAATTATTGATGTACATAATATAAAGCGCATAACCATTAATGCTTTACATCAACTAGAACTGTTAGTATTGGTGTTAAAATGAACTTTAAAGTAAGAAACACAAATTTAGCTTTCTGCTTCCACTCATTAACATTGACTATGAATAAGCTATTTAAAATATTTAATGTCTCATTTTTCTCATTTGTAAAATGGAGATATTAAAATATCAGAATTATATAAAATGGATAGGTTGATATATGTGACTACGTATAGTTATTAATATAGTTAATGATAAACATAGTTAATTATATGTTCTTATTAAATATATGTGCTGTATTAGGTTATAAGAAATAAATTTTCAGAAGGCAAGATTTTGTATTTCAAATTTTGAAAAAAAATGTTGTAAAGATCGGGGAATTTTATGGGGTAAATAACAGTCTAGGGCTTCCATATGGATTGAAGTTTAAGATCTACCTCTGTTTTCCTATTTTCATTTTTTTTGTGGTTTATTTACTTATTATTTTATATTATGGCTAGCTCAGCCTTCCCTGTGGGTGGAGTGGCACAGAATGTGGTGCTGGGGATTGAACTGCAGACCCTGCAGTTGCCTAAACTTGCCTAAGCAGGCAGTTTAGACCACTGAGCTGTCTTGCTAGCCCCTATATTTTGTTATTTCTCTAAGCAAATCTTTTCATTTGAAAATCAAAAATATACCTGTGTTCATATCTGATTTCTAGCTCTATTAAATATATTAAAATAACTTCACAGATTTAGTAGTAAAGTGTCCTTTCTTACATGCCATTTCCATTTCTTTCTGTTATTTCCCACGATTCTTTTATTCCTTCTGTGAGCTACTATTTCTTCTTCATTTTCTGTTTATTTATTTATTTATTTATTTATTTACATATAGTATAGAATATCAAAACCAGAAAAATTTAACAATGGTGATATTACATATTTTCATCATCAGATTAGTTTAGATTAACAGATATTGGTGTATAAGACTGATCAAACAATTAAACATTAGCACTTTCAATAAACATTAATTTTTTTTTTTCTTAACAGTTGACACACTGCACATTGTTTTCACAATAGTTATACAGAGCACAGTGTGTGGGCATGACCTACCTTCCTATTGATGTTGCTAAAGAAAGAGAAAAAAATTCTTCTCTTTGAATTAAGAGGAAGCAGATGCATACACAGTCTAATGTTCCACAATTGCAGTGGGCCACCAGTGAAACTTGCAACGTTGGAGGATATTGATCCAAGCCTCCTACAGCTCATCTCACCAATTTAGCTCTGTGTTTCATGCCTTGTAATTAAGCTTTTTTGCTGGGTGATCAAGAGCAAGTCAAAGCAAGGCCTGTATAACAAAACATTCATCTTTTGTATTTTCCAAGGTCAAATCCCTTCAGGATTAACTTTGGAACCGTGTATAGTACTTTGTAGAACTGTTATCAGTGTCAGCCTTTGGGACAAGTCACGACCATTGCTTGGCCAATTTGCTTTCTGTGAAAGCCTGAATGTTTTTCTCTAGGTGACTCTCCTTAGACACACTATAGTTCATTTATCCCTTTTCTCTGAGGTCGTATAATCTCCTTGACCAGAAAATTTGAGACACCTCTGAGTTATAGGATATTACAGCACAGGTTCTCTTATGTCCTGAGTCCTTACTGACCTTGAAGGGCTAGGGCCAAAATATTGGCTATCCTCATAGCCCTTCTTTTTCTCCAATTTTTGGTCTGTTAACTTACATTCTTAACCCTCCAGCAGAAAAGCTTTGTGATACTATTACTCTATAACATAGGTAATTGAGCTCATCATCACTGGCTTTCTGAATATCAAACAGATGTGAAGTAATCTGATAAATGTGTCAGGTATCCACTCCTGTCTTAGAATTTTGAATCCAGAAAAGGTAGCTAAGTATTATCCATTACAATTTATTTACTTTATTGAAAAGAATAAAAAATAAATACTGAAGACTTTCTTGTGACAATGCAATAACAAATAAGTAACAAATTATATTTTAATAAAAAATTGTATATGAATTAGAAAGAATATATCCAGTAGTAGATCTAACTTTTATTTTTACTGTCACATTTAAACTATTCGTTTAATTTTATGCTAGTTTGTATCTGGCATTTCTACACTTACACAGTTCATCTATCCAGCAGCCCACTTAGCATTATTTTAACAACCTTCTATTATAAAAAAAAACACTTTTAGGAATGTTCAGAAAATAAAATTTAAAATGCAAGAAACAAATACAGAAAAATGTTCTTTAGTTGAACTTTGTATTTATAACTGTGTAAATGGAACACAGTAAGTGTGATAATGTAAAAAAAGATAGCTATGATTAACAATTGTAATTGCATTATTGTATTTTTAAAAAGAAATAGATCATAGATGTTTTAAAAAAGTAAGTTTTGCAAAGTTAAGATGATAACTTCCAAATGAAATGATGAGCTAGAGTGCTTGAAGTCCTGTTTCTTCTACCGTGTAATCACTGTGACCTTGTTTATACAACTTAGGGTGTATGTATAGATATCTGTGACAATAGGGGTTGAATGACTGAATCGTTCAACTCTGAGTAGGATTAACCAACACTGTCAGGCATAGGCTCACAGTGATTGGAGTGCCTTTTGAAAACATCTCTTTCCAAATCTATGTTCAGTGACAGCAACTTAGTACCTTCAAATCAGACTGGAAAGTGTTGTAATACCAAGAAAGTCATCCAGGATGACAAATCAAGTTTTCTTTTAGCAACCCAACTGTTGAACACTTACCAGTGCATTGTACTTTGGACTCTCATGAAAGAGAGCCCAAACCATCTCAGAGGGTAGACACATCACTCTCAAGCACTCTCAAGTCATTCCCAGATAAATTCTTGATGGCCAAATCCATCATTTGGACTTCTCAGAATTAGCTTTCACACAGAACACACAAAATCAGAAAATTTGGTGAGAATTTAGACTAAAGGTTACTGAGAATTGCCTCATAGCCTTAAGAAAACCAACCAGTTTAAAAATAATTTCATTATTGGATTAATTTGTTTGTTTGAAATATACTTTGTAAAGGTATAATTTACTTGTGAGCATAGTATTCACAACTTGTTGTATATTAGCAGCTATACCCACTTTAAATCCACCACCATTATCAGTAAAACCGTTCTTTACCCCTGAATAGATTCTTCTTTCCCCTCAAATAGCAACAGTTCCTACTATCCTAGGCCTAGGAAACAATTTCTGTCTATACAATCTGCATTTTGTAGAATTTTGAGTAGATGAAATCATATACTTTGTGTTCTTTTGTGCTAATTGTTTTACTGATCACCCACTGTCTTGTATATATGAGTAGTTTGTTGTTTGTTGTTGAATGTTTTCCATCGATTATCTCAAATTATGCTTTGGTTATCTATTCAATATTCTGTAAATATGAAAACATCTAGATTATTCGATCTGGGGAGTTCACAAATAGGGGTGTAAAGATTTGTGCATGTGTCTTTGTAAAGATATATGATTTTATTTCTTGTGGACACATTATGAGGATAGATTGCACAGGTTTATGTCTAAGCTTTAAAAGATTTAAAATTTTTAATAGTGCTTATACCCTTTTTCATGCCAGAAGTACAAATGAATTATAGCTGCCTTGGTCCTCACCAATGCGTGTCAGGAGTGGACAGTCCACTCCTCCTCAAGCAAGACCTACTGGATTTGGGGCAGCCAACTGACCACTCTGCTTCCTCACACACTCCCAGCTGACACAGCTCACCACAGGCCACATGCTGAGGGCCCAGAGAAGAGTGATGTGGGAAATTGGCGCTGTGGGAGAAGGCGGAGTTCCCATGGCTAAAGGTCCATGAACCTCTACTATATGTTCTCTTTATGGACCGATAATCTGCTGAAAATAATAGCTTTTAAGCTCAGAAATGATAAATTAGAGGTATAGTCTGCTTTTAGTGCAAGGCAACATAGCAACAAATAAACATATGCTCAGAACATTTAGTGAGAGAATAGCAGGTGGGTGCTGAGAGAAGCATATGATGCCGCTGCTTTCTGTTCCCTTCATTCTTTGTTAGGAATTCATAGAAATCTGCGTGTATCGCAGCACCATGTGCTCACAAAGAGCAGATGGCCTTGTTCTCTGATGCAGCATGGAGAGCTGGGGAAGGAGCTGCAGAAGGCCACCCTGGAGGGAAGCTCAGACCGCTGATTTATGAAGACCTGGGGCTTTGGTAAGGTTTCTTACCCTGACAATGTAGAGTACAGATGTATAAGTACACCCCACTTTTGGATTTCCTGGGCCACACTGAGAGAATGATCTGGGACCACATGTAAATGATACAAGACAGTTAATGCATGTAAGTAGCAAAACCTCCTTTTTGTGTTTTATTGTGGCTTTTTAAAAAAGAGCACAGATGTTTCATGGGTAGCAGGTTAGACACTCCTTGTGGAAGCTTTTGACCTCACCTTCTGCATTCAGCCTTGTGCTCAAGCAAAGAAGCAAAGAAAGTCATTACCTAATCAATATTGTCTTTATGGGTACAGGACCTGGCACTGAATTGTCTCATGTCTATTTTTATAGGAGGCATGAAAGCTACTTCAGGTAAATGAAAGGTAGCGGTGCTGACTTGGCCTTTGGCTCCTTGCAGCATCCTGTCTTCCTCACCGTTTCCTGTCTTCCTGGCCTGTTCCTCTGTGTTGTGCATCTATGCAGTCCACGATAGAAATATGTTACATACACACACCAGATACTGCTTGGCAACTTTACTCTTATTCTCTCTGTGTTTCCTCACTAAAAGCTGAAGGTTTCTGTAGGGTTTTTTTTTTTTTTTTTTTTTTCCCCATGGATGCATTTCATTTACTTAGAGAAACCCCTGGCAGGAAGCTGGCTTTAGTGTACTAGCAAGCATCTTCAGGTGTGTTTTGGGGGGCAGTAGACATGAAGATGCTTGTGGAGATGTGACTGACAGGCCCAGGGAGGCAGTCCTAGCATCGAGCAAGGCCAGGGAAAGGCAGATGCTTAAGAATTAAGTAGGTTAAATGAGTCCATTCTGCTGAAATACAGGGAGACATTATAAATGCAGAAGTCACAGAGTGAAGTACATTATTTCCCAGATTCTTCTGCAGTTATGATTGTGGCTCTGGGCTGAATTCTTTCATTTGAAGGACTCACCCAAGCCCTAGGTTTAGAAGTACATTAGAAGACGAGAAGTCAGCACAGGTATATGTTATATTGGTGCAGACTATGGCAAAGGGACAGAGGGGACATGGTTCTGGCTCATGCAGCAGCTACTTCAATGACTATCTTAAGCCAGAAAGCAGGGGACATTTTTTGTTTTGTCATAAAGGTTAATAATCATATGTGTGTCAAATCCTCATTTGCTCCTCAGAATACTTCTATTAAAATGAATTCATCTTAATTTTATGTATGTTATTATAATAAATAATGAGTAACAGGGAAAAAAAGGAAATGTATCCATTCTTGGACTTCTTTTATTTGTATTTCTTTATGAAGGAGATAAAATCACTTGTTCAACAACAGGAGGAGGCCTAAGTAGTGGTGGTCTCAATGAAGTGCTGATGTTTGCGATACTGACTGGAGTATTAGTCTGCGAGAGACCCTTTCAAAGCCAGGCTTTTCCAGCCAAGTGCCTGGGTTTGCACTGGCCCCCGTGGGGATGGGTATATGGCTTCCTGCAATGCTGCTCAGCTGCCAAGGAGGGGAGGAAGATGGATGCATGCACTTAGCAGCGCCTCATCCTCTGACAGCCAAACTCCAGTCCAAGGAAAAGTGGCTGCTCTGTGTTGTGGACTGCAGGCTGGAGAGGAAGAACAGCTCCCGATCCTGAAGGGATTAAGGAGCATGGAGTCAAGGGCAAAGACTGGGAGGAGTCAATGATGCAAGGTACAAGCAACGTTTAAGAGAGCAAGGCACTGACATTTATTATTTAATATGTGCTTTTGTTCCTTGGTGGAAGTGAGGCAGCAGATGACAGCAAGCAAAGAGAAACCCTACCAAAGAGACCAAGTGCAGAATGAATGAGGAATCTTTTCTTGGAAGTTTGAGACCAACTCATGCCCTGACTTGGGGTCAAGGCTCCCGAAGTAGTCAGTGCCCACCTGAACTTTGCTTTTAGGTTATATACTTTTCAGCTTTGCATAGTAAACATGTTATCTCATTTTGATGAATTTTACAAGAATGTCGACATTTCCCGGATACTGTTGACCATCTGTCATGGGCCAGTGTGGGTTAATGTTTGCCCAATTCCCCAAGTTATCCTATTTGCCCCTATATTATGGCTCGGGTTTTCTCTAAGTGCGTTTATGGTTAGCTGTGTCGGAGGGGGTGTGGGAGTGAGTTTACAGTTGAAGTGGACGTAAGTGATCCTGCTTTAAAATGCACTTGCTTTGACCCCTTCAGAAGGATATCAACATTCAGCCTCTAGAAGAGGTGGAGCCAGGAGTAGTGTGGGCAGGGAAGGCAACCCTTGTGGTGCAAAAGACACACTGGTGGTATGGGTGGGGGAAGGTTCAGCGTGAGGGCCCAGTGCTTGAGCCACAGTTTTTGAAAATAAAATTAGCAGCAGAATTGGCTAACGCATTTGGATGCGAGTGCGATGCTCCTTGCTGTTTTGTCTGAGTAATGAGTTTAACATCAATTCTAGGACAGGATCAACATGGGAAGGAAAAACATGTTGTGCTTGGATGGTAAATTTTTAACTTTAGTAAATGCATACATTTCTATAATTTTTCTACATTATTGTGCCTGAATACTTTTAGAATAGTTTCTATTAAAAAAAAAAAAGAAAGATGAATTAGTAGCTCATTCTCTACGATTCTTTCTTTTCTTTTTCTTTTTGAGACAAGGTCTTGCTATACAGCTTGGGCTGGGCTTATACTCACTTTGTAGCCTTAAACTGATGTCAAACTTGCAAGAATCCTCTTGTCTCAACCCTCTGAGTGCTGAGATTGTGCCACAACACCCAGTTCGGGGGCCAGCACCCCATGCTTGGGGTTCTAGGGTGTGGCGTGTTCAGCTGGGGATCAAACTTGGGCCCTTGCACTTGTTGGGTAGGTGCCTATGCCTCTGAGCTATCCCCTCAATCCCATAGGATTAAAATGAATCACTTAAAAATAATTGTTAGCTTAGGACAGCTACTTTCAGGTTCACGACATGTTGAACATACTGGTGAAAGCATAGATTTGTTTAGAAACTTGTTAGGAAAATGTTTGAGTTTTACACTAATGTGGGCCAATCACAAATCACAGTGGTGCCTCTGCGGGGTCTGTCCACAGAGCCTTGGGACTTGCTAGAGTCTTCAGGTGCCTTTACCCCACAGGAATTCACCTCTAAAGTTGGCATCGCTCTAGGTCTTTGGGAATATGGGGAACAGACACTGGCTTCCCGTGACAGAACATGAGAACTTCCCTTCCAGAGCTGGAGTTCCGTGAGGGACGCTCTGCTGCACCCAGCACCCAGCTCCGGATGAGCAGAAACAGAAGTTCTCTGCCTGGGAGCTGAGAGTTGGGGGTGAAAGGGAGAAAGCGGGGGAAAGCTATCCAATAGTGGCTTCCTAGAAACCTTAAAACTGGCATTACTTTTTTCCATGCTTCTTAACTCTGGACAAGTCAATAATAACAACCTGGCATAGATTTATTTTTCCAAAACTTTGCATTGCTTTAAAATATGTCCTTCCCCAGCATGCTGTGCTGGCTCTGGCCCCAGGGCACACTGAGGCAGTGATTGAGACTGGGAGTGGTGGCGCACGCCTATAATCCCAGCGTTTGGGAGACTGTAACAAGAGGATCACTATGAGTCCCATCTGTGTAGTGAGACCTTGTAAACCCTGTACCAAACACATAAAAATCAATCAATCAATCAATAAAATACATCTTCCTTCAAGATCAAGAGTAGGAAAGAGAAATTAACTCATTGTATTCAGCTAATCAATAATAAAAAGCTTCACTGGGCTCATTCTCCTGATGCTTACCCCATGGCAGTCACTGGACCAGATATCACATAGCTTGTTTTCTTTTTTTTTTTTTTTTGTTTTCTTCTTGAAAGTAACTTTCCATCGCCTGAATTAACTACACATTCCAGGCTTTCCTGCTTTTGCACAGAGGCTGTGAAGAGAGAACAGGTGGCGTACAGCTTTGTCCTGCAGGCCTGAAAGGAAGAGACGGCTGGAACAAGCATTCCCAAACAGTGACTGTGCTGACCGGGAAAAGTATAAGGGATCTAAAGAAAGAGAAAGGACATGAGATGAAAAAGAAAAACAAGCCAGGAAATTGGCATAAAAGTAGTTCCTGGGTTTGTTTGGAAACCACATTAAGAACTGGTTCTTTCATATTCTGGTAAGTTGAGAAGCAGCAATAGCCTGGACTCAATTCAACTCACAGAGTAGATTTTTTCAAGGCAGGCTATGTAGCACGGCCAATCACAGCAGCTCAGGTGCAGTGTCATTCCTTAATTATTATCCAAAGTCTCTTGCCCAGGCTTAACATGCTGAACTCAGGAAGGAGACCCTTCTGATAAAACACAGACAGACAGACAGACAGACAGACAGACAGACAGACACACACACACACACACACACACACACACACACACACACACACATATTCCTATAGGCCCCTGCTGTGCTGGTTGCTTGCTTCTCAAGGAGCAGAAATCCTAGATCATCCTAGTGCCACGAGTGCTCCTTGGAGCTGGCCGATAGACCCTCCACGTCTCTCAGCACAATGAATCCCCTGCAACCGCAAGGACAGGAAGTCACTCTCCTCATAGTGGCAAGGCTCAGAATGGCCCCCTCAGAAGGCAGCATCATCCATACTCCAAAGTTGCTTGCATCATGCTTAGCTAATGGGTAAGGGTAGATAGAGACTTCTAAATAAGGACTATAGTCAACCATGTGCACCCTACATGGAAAAGCAAATTTAGTCAGGTGTCTAGTATTTAACAAAAATGTCTACATTACACATGCAAGGATACTATCAAGTGATATTCCTGTTTATATGTGGAACTTCATCTCCCATGGGATGGTACTTAGAAACAGGGCTGTGGAAGGTGGCTTGGTGATAAGGGTAGAACCTCATAAATAGGACTCATGTTCTTAACAGAGTCTCCAAAAAACCCCTTGGCTACTCTATCATGTGAGAAAACACAACAGCTGTGAACCCAGAAATGGACCCTCATTGGCCACGCTGAAGCCTATGGCCACCTTTATCTGGAACATCCAGCCTTTAAGACTAAGAAAAATAAGCTTTCATTTTATATAAGTCTTGGGGCCAATTTTGCGATGGAGTTTGGCTCAGTGCAAGATAGAGCAATGGGTTTAGACACTCCAGCAGGAACACCACCATTAGGAACTGAAGAGGGAAGATGAAAAGACTGGAGGAGAGCTGCCGGTCTTCTAGAAAGCCATGGAGCTTGTTTTGGATGAAAACATTCTGTTCTTAAGACAGTGGTAGAGTGACTCTTTAGACAGCTCAGGGATTATCAACAGCTGCCTCATGGGCAAAGGAGAGCCATATCTTGCTTTCAACCTTGGGATCCACCCAGGATCAGGATAAAGACACTATATAGAGCGCGGTGGTACAGCCCCTGCTGGGAAGAGCTGCCTGAGCAACACTGAACCTCACTGAGCTCTACAGTGGGACCCGTACCTGCGTCTGGAGAGTGGAACATCCCAGAAAGTTCCCACAGTGAGGTCCAGTGGGAATTCATCCTGTTGGGCCAGGGCCTCCTCCGGACCTGTCACTCCTCTCTTGTTTCTCTCCTTTTAACATTTTTGTACTAACTATGCATGTTCCAACATTGTATTTTGGAAGTACAGAGTGTGCTTGCTTTTACAGAATCCTAGCTGAGGGTAATTTGCTTTCACATGAACCGTACCTTGAGTCATACTCATGTTTGATTTAGATGAAACATTAGACATTAGACTTTTAAGGTGATACTGGAACAAGCTAAGGGTCTGGGGCCCAGTGAAGTGGAATGCATGTATTTTGCATATGAGAAGGCTCTGAATTTGACATGGATAGGTTGGAATGTTATAGACTGAACATTAGTGTTCCCTTAAAATTCTTGTGTTGAACTGTATCCTAATATGATGATATTTACAGGTGGGAACTATAGTAGATAATTGAGGCCATGAGGCTCAAGCCTCAAAAATGGGATGGGGCCTTCATAGAAGTTTAAAGCATTGTCTTGCCTCCTCTGCCATGTGGTAACACAGCAAGAAGATGGCTGTCTCTGAACTGAGAAAAAAGCTTTCACTGAAACCTAGCCATGCCACACTGACCCTAGATTTCTAGCCTCTAGGACTTTGTGAAATGAATGTCTTATTGTTTGTAAGCTACCCAGTTTCTGGTTGCTACCATTCTTCATCATGTGTCAGATTAAATGGATTAGGAAATGACAAACTGAGTAGAAAGGCACAGTGCCAATGTCTGGGGATGACTGGCAGGTAGCCAGTCCAATCAAAGGGAAGAACCACCCTAGAAGTAGGTGGCATCGATCAGTGGACTTGTGGCCTGGTTAAGTAAGGAGGGAGAGATGAAGGGCAGCCATTTCTGAAAAGCTATGCTCGTTGTTATTACTTATTGATATGGACCTTTGCTTTTTCAATCTTTTAACATAGACTTGTACCAGCAACAGTCCAGGGAGCCTCCGGCTTTAACCAAGGATGAGTGCTGCCTCCTTGGGCTCTCTTGTTCAGGGATTTCCCACTTCTTGGGTTGAGTGTATCTTAGATCCTGCAGCTCTCCAGCATACAAATGGCCAAAGTGGACTCTTTGCTTCTGATCCGGTGAGCTGCTTGTAACACCCTGTGTATCACTAGACCAGTATTGCCTGCTGGTTTTGTGCCTCTGGTGAACCTTTACTCATAAAATACTGTTCTGTAGAGAACACACTAAGACAAAACACAACTATCTTTTTGGCATCCATAGAGAACCGGGTCATTTTCTTTTGACACTTGTTTGGGTAATTTGCCCGAAGTATTCCCCAGTTGCAGCCTGGCTTTTCATCTCTAGAACTTTTTGACTCCCAACAACATCCCTGCCTGTGGGCATGTGTGGCCTGTGGTCGTAGGGCTCATTGCCTGTGGGCTTGGGCCTGATCACATGGGGGCTCTGTGTTTCCCTCACTGAGAGGTCTCACCCAACAGAGCCCAGGTGGTGCTGGGGGTTTGGCCCCTTGAGTCATCATCCTTAACCTTGGCTAGCCTCCCAGCTGATGCCGGCCAGCTAAACAGGATGCAGTGCTTCGTGAGGTTTGAGAGAGGGTGACTTCCTGTAGTGTGTATGCAGGGATTGTACACCGTGACAAAATGCATTTATTTTTCTATCTGTGGGAAAGATGTTCCAGGGAGAGTTCCCACCACACCCTCTCTCCCTGCTTCTCCTCCATGTCATTTCTCACATGGCGCCACAGAAATGCATTTCATGAACAACAACAAATGTGCACATACTTCAGGGCTAGGCACTTCATATTTTCTAATGGATGGCAATATTTTATGTAGTGAATTTTATTTGTCACACTTCCTGCTCTGTTATTCTTTGGCAAAACAACCTGAGGACAGTGCCTGTGGGAGAAACGGGTGTTCCTTGCCATTTTCTCTTCTTTCATGGTGATGTCTCCTCTCAGGCCAGCTGGACATACTGCCTTTCTTTTGTCGGCCTTTCCCTGGTACTACCCTCCCCCTTTGTTTTAGTACAGAAATTTGTTCTGTGATCAGTATTTTTACTCGACTGAGTATAACCTAATTGCATTTATCAATGGGACTGATTTTCTTCCACGTTATATTATTTTAGTTTCTCTCTTTTCATATCTTTAAAAGTACTGCATTTACATCTGTGTTGTTACACATACTCTTATCTTTCTTCTTTGACTTTTAAAGAAAAGATCAGAATATTTGTTGCTCTAATGTTGGCCTATTTCTAATTACACAAGATTACAGTATTTACATTGGGATCTGAATTTTTAATCTTAACATTAGGTTGGGCCTTTGTTCTATGGCTAATAGATTCAATAATTGCCACATTTTTGTCTGTGATTTTTTTTTATTCATTTCTTGGTTGATTTAATTTTGTTGTCAAATTCCTTAAGAACATATTAGAACAGCTCTCCTATATTCTTGCATTTACATTACTTTATGTATGTAGGTTGAAATACTGTTTTGTTTCACAGAAATCTTAGTAATATATTTAAATATGTGTATGTTTTCTCTTATTTCATTATATTCTTTTATAAACTTTGAATATGTTATTTTTATTGTTCTGGGTTTATCTTTTGTCTCTATGAAGCTATAATGGAATATTTTCAGATTTTTTTTCCCCTCTGTCTATAAAGAGAAACTGAAAGCAAGTCTGGCCAGGAGGTACATGCAGAGCTGCTTCAGTACTGCTGCTCGTGGTCAGACATCAGGGTAGCATTAAGACCTGACACTCGTACTTCTCACATGAAGACAAACAAGACTCTGAGACATGGGTGTGTCCAGGGGTTGAAAGAAGCATAGTTTGCCTTCTATTGGAGCATGAAGCAGAGGCTTTGGCTAGTGTCAGGGGATCACAGGGGTGGAAAAGACATGGAGTTCCCCACAGTAATGTTTACTCTACAGGTTTAGAACTACAAGTTCTTAAAACATGTCATTATGCCTATTTTTTGACTTCTTGAAAATCTTTCAAAAATTTGAAGATACTTTAAAGGCACCTCTGAAAGAGTATTCAGATTACATAGCCTTGGTTCCTCATAGCAATCACTGATGCCGGCAGTAGGAGTAGGCCAACTGTCACCTGATGACCAGCAAGCAAGCATCCAGGCCTTGATGTAGCTGTTCTGCTTTCACAAGGAACAGGAATTAAACCAGAGAAATAATGCCTCTGTCAATCAGGTCCCTGCCGTCATCTGCTCAGAACAGGCCTATTGTAGAGCAGCCACCTTTTTCTGGTCCTCCTTATGATATCTAATTTTCAGTTCCAGGGTAGAAGGATGGCTGGTGACAGTTCGTAATTTCCAGGCCCAGGCCCAGAGAAGTCCCGGGTCCAGGTCCTATGTGAGAGAAGAGGGGAAGAATTTAGGGGAAGTGAGTCGGCCCTGCAGGACGCCAGCACAAACCTCCAGCTCCATTCTCCAGCTGCTCAACGAGTTGCATATCTGCTGCGGTGCAGATACCACACATATTTTCCAGCTTTTGGCGTTTCCTCTTTCCACTTTCTGTCTGAGATAGGAGATAACAAAATATTTCTCCCTGTGCATACTGCAATCAATTTTGCCAGCAAGTACAGATCTTAAAACTATCTTGACCTTCTCATTTTCAATTGCTTGCTGAAGGCTCCGCAGTATACATCATTCTTCAGGCTCATACCCTGTCATTTTTCATGGGTCTGGAAGTTTCATTACCAGCAGTATTTTACTATGTATCTTCTTTGCTGCTTCAAGCGCCCATTTTTAACTTTGAGACAATAGACATGAACCAGTCAATAAGAGAACATCCTGTTAAGTTGCAGTGAAGAATAGGTACTATGGTATCAGGAACACTGCGCAATATAAAATAGGCGACTTGCTAGTATCTACTGTACAGAGTTGTAGTGACAAATGGAACCTTACAATTAATAGTATTCATCTGGTACCTGTTTAAGTATAATGATAAAAAAGAATTCAGAACAAGGGAACAGAGAACAGGGTGCTACTGCAGACATGCTGGTAAGGAAACTGCCTCCAGAAGGTTCTATATGAGCAGAGATTTGGTGATGTGAGGATGCAGTCATAAAATTACTGGAGGAAATACTTACAGGCAGAAGAAAGAACCATCATAAGGATGTTTCATGTGGCATAGCATTGCCACAAAGAGAAGTTGAATCCTTTACCTTGTGTCTTCCGGCACTTGTGTCCTATGAATGTTAATCGTGATTGTCAACTTGACAGGATTAAGAATGCCTAAGAATGGAAAATCACACTTCTGGGTGTTCTGGAGTCCAGCAAGAGGAGGGAGAAGGTCCTCCTGAACTGCAGCACCAACCCACAGGTTTGCAGCCTCGGTGGAACAAATAGGGATAGGGAAGAAGTGGGGCCAGCTACGACTGGAAAGCTCCATACTGCTTTAGCGAGTGAGTCTTCTGCTGCTTCTGTCACCGGTGTGCATCACATTCTAGTCTTTTCAGCCTTTTACTGTGGACTCACACCAGTGACCCTCAAGGGAGGTATAGGTCTTCAGTCTCTGATTCAAAATGCATCATGATCCTTCCTGTGTTATAGCTTCCAATTTCTCAGCTGGAGCATTTGCTGGGTCCCCTGGCTCTCCAGGGTGCAGATCCTGTGGGGCACCTACTTTCAGATCCTATGAACCTCTAATAAAGCTGCAAGACTTCAGCCTACGAGGAAACCATGGTACACACACGGAGTAGCTTCTCAGCTGGAGCATGTATTTGTTACTTGGGTGTCTTCATCCACTCATGTGTTATAACACACATCTTTGTTTGTGAAACCTCCTGCTTTCAGCTCTGGAGCACAGGAGTCCAAGGTCACAGCACTGACACTCACTTTGGTGAGTGTCAGGCCCTCTGAGATGCTGTAAGCTACTGAGTCTATACGTGGAAGGAGGCAGAGGCTGAAAGGGCCTCACTGCCCACCCCCAGCTTCTGCACGAGGCATTTACTTCACCAATGATGGGAGCCCCCATGTGACGATGGACTCATGATAGCACAGGTGTCTCAGTACCATGACAATGGGGGCTGTTTCAGTCAGAATGCAACCCCCAAAATTCATAGTTAGAAGTTCAGTTCTAGTCCAACTCTGCTACCCTTGCAGAGGTGTTTAGGGTGAACTGATACTGCCAAGGACAGGCTTGGCAGAGATAGATTTGCTCTCCTTATACTGCTCTACCATGTGAGGAAGCACTGCCCTATCAAATGCCAGCCCCTTCCACGAGCTGAACCGTGGAAAGCATGCTCCTGTTCTTTATGATCATGCAGCTTTAGGTATTTTGTTACATGGGTGCAAGATGAAATAAAACAAAGCTTAAGTTTCAATATGAACTTTGGAAAGGACACAAACAACTAAACCAAGGCAATAAGTAAAATGTAATTATTGCCAAAAATTTAAAAGGTATAGATATAAAGAAGGAAAAAAAAAAAAAAAAAAAAAAAAAAAAAAAAAAAAAAAAAAAAAAAAAAAAAAAAAAAAAAAAAAAAAAAAAAAAAAAAAAAAAAAAAAAAAAAAAAAAAAAAAAAAAAAAAAAAAAAAAAAAAAAAAAAAAAAAAAAAAAAAAAAAAAAAAAAAAAAAAAAAAAAAAA
>PVJA010042482.1:0-17350 GCA_004027025.1 Myocastor coypus | reverse complement strand
CTCGCACCAATCCTCCTGCCTCAGCCTCCTGAGTGCTGGGATTACAGGCATGCGCCACCACGCCCGGCTAAAGGTTGTGCGCACTGTTACCTTGTTTGTTTTTGGTCTTTTGTCATTTTATTGATTTTTTTGATGGAGCTGTTTTTTACAGGAGTTTTTATTATTTTTTTGGTGCCGAGAACCGAACCCAGGGTTTCCAGCTCGCTAGGCAAGCATTCTACCGCTGAGCCAAATTCCCAGCCCCTCTCTTTTTAAATCTTTTGTTTAGTTGTTTTGTTTTGTTCACACTCATCTCAGTGGATAGCTAGCCCAAGTTGTACTCGAAGTTGAGATCCTTCTGTCTCAGCCTCCTGGCTTACAGGTGTGTGCCACTGTGTCTGTCAATATCTTAGTGACATTTCTTAAAATGATACAGTAGGGATGTGAATTGACTCTCCCAAAGTCACACAGGCTTCGTGCCTGCAGGTTTCTCCCATGAGTGGATTCAGACTGTGGGCCAGAGCCCCAGGGGCACTGTGTGTGTAGTAGTAGTGGCATTAGCCCGGTAGTTAGTCTAGGAAGAAGGTCACCATAAACCCTGTAGCCATCACATCTGGGAGCCCTTTAAAGCAGAACCAAGTCTCAGGGGGTTCCAGCTGAGCACCTGTCAGGCCCTAGCAGTGGGCCTCTCCTCACGCGACTGTCCCTTTTTCTTCTTTGTGGGCTGGAGATGAAACCCAGAACCTTCGGATTTCTAGGCACATGCTCTGCTGCTCAGCCCTGCTCCCCTTTAAGGTTCTGAGATAGGATCTTAGTAAAGGAGCTAGATAGTCTTCCAACTTTCAATCCCTCTGTCTCAGCCTCCTTAGTAGCCAGGGTTACCCGTGTAGGCCATGGTGGCCGAGTCCAGGTCTGCTCTGTACATGTGGTCGTGCTTCCTGGGCGCTGAGTTGAGGTGACCATGCCTGGCATGAAGTAGACACGCAGTAAAAAGTGGTCTAAGCTGCAGAGAGAGAACTCTATCCTTGCTGCAGCTCACTTTTTTTAAAATTTTATTTATTTTTTTCTTGTTTCAGAACCTTTGTTTATTCATTCATTTTTATGGCCGGCTCAGCCCGCCCCGAGGAAAGGGCTGGCGCAGCATGTGGTGCCCGGGATCGAACCGCAGTCCCTGAAGCTGCCCAAACTTCCCCAAGCAGGCACTGTAGACCACTGGGCCATCCTGCCTGGCCCCCCTCACTTTTTTTTTTTTTTTAACTTTTTTAAAATTTATGTATTTTGTACAGGGTCTCTACACATCTCGGACTGGTAGTGATCCTCCTGTTTCAGCCTTCCAGTGCTGGGATTACAGGCGTGTGCCACCATGCCCAGTGTTGGTGGTCAGTGTAGCATGCCCAAGGTGGAGTCAGCACAGCATACAGTACCACAGATTGAACGCTGGAGCCCAGGGCCTTGTGCTTGCCTAAGTAGGCTTGTAGACAGCTGAGCTATCTCTGTGGCCTGTTTTTATCTTTTTGAGACAGGGCTCACTATGTAGTTCATGCTGACCTGGAACCTACTTTGTAGCCCCATCTAGCCTCAGTGTCAGCCTCCTGAGCCTCCTGAATGCTGGGACTGCAGGGTGCACCAGGAGGCTGGCATAGCTTTTTTTTTTTTGTGGGACCAGGGTTCGAACTCACAACCTTGCACTTGCCCAGCAGGCACTTGTGCCTCAGAGCTATCTCCCCAGCCCCATGGCATAGCTTTTTGTGTGTGTGGTACTGTTGCAAGGCGAGCACTTAGTCCAGTGAGCTATCTTCCCAGTTCTTTTTTGAAAATTTAATTTAACTTTATTTAAACCTCATTTATTTGTTATGGCCAGCTCAGCCTGCTCTGGGGGTGGGACTGGCCCAGCATGTGGTACAGGGGATCGAGCGATCTGTGGTTCGTGTAGTTCCATAAATTTTCCTAGACAGGCGCTTTAGATCACTGAGCCATCTCTCTGGCCCCTATCTCTCCAGTTCTTGTTTAACTTGTGTGTGTGTGTGTGTGTGTGTGTGAGTGTGAGTGTGTGTTTGAGACAGGGCCTCACTATGCAGTTCAGGCTGGCCTTGAGCTCACTTTTTTTTTTTTTGTAGAATTATTTTATTTTATTGTTTCAGAACTTTTGTTTGTTTGTTTATTTTTATGGCCAGTTCAGCCTGCCCTGAGGACAGCGCTGGCGCAGCATATGGTGCCAGGGATCAAACCGCGGTCCCTGCCGCTGCCTAAGCTTTCCTAAGTAGGTGCTTTAGACCACTGAGCCATCCTGCTGGGCCCAAGCTCACTTTTGTTGCCCAGGCTGGTCTGGAACTCTTACTGATCCTCCTGCCTCAGCCTCCCAAGTGCTGGGATTACAGGTGTGCATCATCACACCCGGCTTTGTTTAGCTTTTTGAGAGACAGGGCCTCCTTATATAGGCCAGGCTGGCTTGGGACTTCTCAATGCCAGGATTACAGGCTTGCACCAGCATTCCAGGCCCCTGGGTGTGAATCGCAACCAATCACAAGTAGGCTTTTCTGCTATGATTTTGGCACAGGGTCTCACTAGGAAGCTCAGACTCATAGTGATTTTCCTGTTTTCAGCCTCTCCAGCACTGGGATTACAGACATGTGCCACCACACCCAGTCTCAGTGGCTGGCTCAGCACACCCAGGTGGGGCTGGCGTAACTTGTGGCGCAGGGAATTGAACCCCAGTCCTCACACTTGCCTAAGCAAGCACTTAGTCTGCTGAGCTATCTCACCAGCCCATAGGAGGCTTTTCTGTTGTTTTTTTTTTTTTTTTTTTGTGGGACCAGGGTTCAAACTCACGACCTTGCACTTGCCCAGCAGGCACTTGTGCCTCGGAGCTATCTCCCCAGCCAGGAGGCTTTTCTGTACATCGCTAAATGTGTGGGCTGCAGTGCCAAGGTCTGTCAGGCTTGCAGATGTTTCCCTGCAGTGCCCCAGCTGGGAGCTCTGCACGCTGTGTGCTCTGTGGGTCGGGAGGTGGGGAGCCGTGCAGCTGCCTGGCCTCTGGGGCCCACAGCCTCCCTGCAGGCACCTGCATGCAGCATTAGTTTGCATTTGTGCCCAAAAGCCTGCTGTCAGAGCCATTTGCCAAGCATCATGTGCATGCCCAAATCCCAGTCCTGGGGGCCTTGGCGGGGTCCCAGTGGGCCCTGCACAGCGACCCACCTCTGCTGGGGCCATCTCAGCTGTGCTATGGCTGCTGCCACGGGCAGGCTGATGACGGAGTCGGGAAGGTGGGAGTGGAAAGTGGTCTGAAAGGCTTGAAGGACTCTGGGAGTGGGGACTGGGGGGGTGGGGGTTGTGGGGGATGGATGGCGCTGTCGCCTGTGACCCCAGCTACCTGGGAGGCTGAGGCAGGAGGCTGGAGAGTTGGAGTCCAGCCTGGGCAATTCAGCAAGACCACATCACAAAATGCCAAAGGATCTCTTGGGAAGTGAAACAGCGGCAGGTCTGGGGGTTGGGTGAGGTGGCCTCGTGTCTTGCTACTGGGACAGCACAGGGGCCTGGGAGGGATGCCAGGGGCCTTGGGCACTGGCTATCAGGAGGCCCGGAGATGGGGCGAAGCGGGTTTCCAAGCGTGAACCCTGGTAGCTGCACCTTGTGTTGTAGTGACCACACAGGGCTCATGTCCGAAGATGAGGGAGCCACTGCTTGGGCCCTGTGGGGCCTCCGTACCCCCGCCCAGCTCCACCCGCTGCTCCTGGTGCTGACCACCAGTTTCCTCTGTCCCCACCTGTTGCAGCAGAGGAGGAGGGAGAGATGGACGCTCCAGACTCAGCCTCGAGGGTCTTCTGCAGCCGAATCCTGAGCATGGTGAATGTGGACGACGTGAACGCCATCATCACGGCCCAGAAGAACATGTGAGTGACCACGTGGGTCTCAGGGCGGGCCGGAAGGGGGCTGGGGGCTGGGGGTGTGACCCCAGCGAGGAGCTGCTCGCCTTGCGGCAGGCCTGGCTGCAGCTGAAGGACACCTAAGGGGCTTCTGGGAAGGGCAGGGACAGAGCAGCCCCAGCGTTACCTGCGTTCCAGAATAGCTGCATTTTCATAACAGTTTAATGTCATCTGTGTAGGGTGCTAGCATGGACATAGCTTCTTGGCACTGAGCCACTCCCCCTGCCCCGCTTTTAGTTCTTTAGGGAAGGCACAGACCTGACTGGCAACTGCCCAGACAGCGGGGGATGGCACAGCGCAGAGCACATCTAGGGATTCGGGGACTGGGGGTGGGGTGGGGAGAAGTATCCATGAGAAGGTGTGCTAGCTGGTTTTCTGTGACTGTGACAAAGCCCCCAAGATAACAGTTTATAATAGGAAAGGGTTAGACATGGAGGCCTTTACCTGCCATCTTGGCATTGGGAGGCTGATGCAGGAGGATCCCTGCAAGTTCAAGGCCAGCCTGGGCTACATAGCCAGACCCTGTTCAAAAGGACAAAGAAAAAACTAACATAAAGAAGATCCAGTGGCTGGGGAGATAGCTCCGTAGCACAAGTGCCTGCCTGGCAAGTGCAAGGTCATGAGTTTGAACGACGGTCCCGCACCAAAAAAAAAAAAAAAAAAAAAAAAAAAAATCCAAATCATGACAAAGGATATGCTTTTTTTTCTCCTTGTGGTCCTGGAGGTTGAATCCAGGCCCTTGTTATGAGGCACATACATCCCTTTCTCTTTATTCTGTATTTTGAGATAGAACTTCCTAAATTGCCCACCTAAGAGTTGAACTCACATTCTTCTTACATCGGCTTTCTGGAATGCTGGGGATATAGCTGTGTGGCACCATGCCTGGTTTGTAGCACTGTTTTGTTTCTTAGTAGGGTTTTAAGGTTGGAATAGGAGTTTCCTGGCTGTTGTGAACATGCACAAACTATGGGAACAGCCCCTGTAAAGGCTGTGGCCTGAGCCAGGGCTCAGCAGGGCCACGTGGCAGCACCCATGGCCTGTGGGCCAGCACCTGTGTGCAGGGCCACTCACCCCTTCTGGGCCATCAGGCTGGACCGCTTTGAGAAGACCAACGAGATGCTGCTGAACTTCAACAGCCTGTCCAGCACCCGGCTGCAGCAGATGAGCGAGCGCTTCGTACACCACACCCGGACGCTGGTGGAGATGAAGCGGGACCTGGACAGCGTCTTCCGCAGGATCCGGTGTGCCTCCCTGTCTGTTGATCTTTCGTAACTACCATTACACTCAAGTCAAAACAGGGAGAAGTGGACAGTGATGCTTTCACTCCTCTCCCTCTGCCCCCAAAAGTCCTCTGTCAGCAGCCTGGTGTGGTGGGGTACACCTGTGATCCCATCATTGGGGAGGCTAAGACAGGAGCGTCCAGCGTTGCAGCCCAGGCAGCCTGGGGGCTTAGCGAGACCCCGTTTCAAAATATGAAGTAAAAGAGGGGGGTGGTGACAAGATAGCTCGGTGGTCTAAGCACCTGCCTGGCAAGCGCAAGGACCCGGGTTTGATCCTCAGGACTTCATGAGGTGAGCCACAGAAGCCCAGGTGCTCAGAGCTGGCCACCAAGCCTGGACGTGGTGATGTACCCCTGTAACCCCAGCACTAGGGAGGCTGAGACAGGAGGAGCACTGTGATTCTGAGCTGTGTACCAAGATCATGTACCAAGTACACAAGGAATTCAAAATAAAAGTAGGCTGGGGCTGCCAGGCTACGTGCTGAGCATCTAGACAGAGACAGGACAGACAGGGCTGTGCGTGGCAGCGGCTGCCCCACTTCCTGCCCACCCTGGCCCAACCTGTGTGTCCCTTTTGTCCCCACAGGACACTGAAAGGGAAGCTGGCCAGGCAGCACCCAGAGGCCTTCAGCCGTAAGTGTCTCAGGGACCCTGGCCCCTGCCCCTGGGCGTTTCCCTGGGCTGGTGCTGAGCCCAGTCCTGGAGCCCAGGATTGCCGGGAATGGAGATCGTGGGTGAGGATCAGGACACTGACTACCCAGCATGTGCTTTGGAACCCTTTGGGCCAAGGCTGTCACCTGTGCACCAGGAATGGCGAGGGGCCCCGTTCCCAGAGGGTGTGGCCCTGCCAGAGGAAGCCAGAAAGGGACAGAGTAGCAGGGACCACACTTAGTCAGCCCACCTGTCACTGTTGCCCCAGCTGGTCCCCAAAGCCGAGCCTCAGTTTACCACTGGTGCTAAGTGGGTGGCAACCTGAATGGGGATCCTGGGGGAGGTGACACAACTAAGGTCTGACACGCTGGCCTGACCTTAGAGCTCCTGCCCTGCCTGTGCGTCAGTTTCCTCCTCTGTATGGGCCGGCCACCTCCCGTGGTGTGGGGGATCTGCTGGGGCCACCTACATCTGAGCGAGGCCCTCACCCAGCACACCCGTTCCTTCCCCAGATGTCCCCGAGGCTTTGTTTCTGGAGGATGATGACGAGGACCCCATTCCACCTAGTGTCACAACCACTATTGCCACCTCTGAGCAGAGCACAGGCTCGTGCGACACCAGCCCAGACACCGTGTCACCCTCCCTCAGCCCTGGCTTTGAGGACCTGTCCCACCTCCCATCTGGCTCCCCTATTGTCAATGGCCACAGCCCGACGGACACTGAGGAGACACCAGGAGAGTAACCCGCCCTGTGCTCCTGGCAGCTCAGGGCGTCCCCGGCGTCTCATCCTCACGCTCCTCCCAGACCACAGTACTTCTGCAGGACCTGGTCCATGCCAGGCCTCACCCAGGTCTTCAGATCCTGGCCCTGGGTATTCTCTGAACGGTACTTAAAATGTCCCCAGAGACCAGAGCTACAGGGCCCTATTGTGGCCAGGACATCCTGGAAGTGGCTATGCAGTGTCACCCCTGAGCTTGCCCTGGTGATCCCTGCGCCCCACTGCTAATTCTGGTCTCCCTGCTCCTTCTCTGCAAGGGTTTGGAACCCTTTCTCCAGCTGTGTGCCTCAGGTGGTCTGAGCTGGGCACAAGGCTGGAGACGGAGCCTGCCACACAGCCCTGGGCCCAACCTGGCCAGATTGGGGTTTCTGACCAGAAGCAAGGACCCTGTGGCCTGGCAGGTGTCACCCAGGTCCTCCTTAACCACTGAGGAAAAGTTTCATGGAGTATTTTTGTACCCGATGTTTACAGATGCTGTTGGGAAGTTATAAATAAAAGAGTGTCATTAAGATGGCACATACGCCAGCCTTGGCTTCATCCATCCTCTCCCTAGGAACAGGCAGTCATGCTGTGGGTGGGGCCCTGCTGCACAGGGTGCAGATGAGTTGGGGCTGCTCTTGATGGGTCCCTTGGTAGCAGCCATAGGAACCCAGCTCTCCCTCCTGAGGCCCCCCCCACTTCTTTTCCCTTGGATCTTGGCCTCAGAGTGAATGAATGATTGGGGTCCCCAGACTGGGTTCCACTCAACCCTAGGGAGTGCTCAGAATGACATCGTTGGCGCTCGTCTGGCAAGCACGAGGTCCTGAGTTCCATTTCCACTATCCCGGGAATATCTGCCCTTATAGGCATTTGGCCAGCGAGATGGCTCATGTGTAGTCCTACTAGGGAGACTGACGAAGGGTCACGTAAGCACAGGCCTTTGAGACCGGCCCCGATAATAGTGAGACCCTGTAAAAAACGAAACTGCGCCGAGCATGGTTACAGCGGGCCTGTAATCCCAAAGCAACCAAAAGGGTGAGGAAGGAGGACCTCTGAGTTCCTAGCCAGCCTGGATTACATGCCTGTGTGAAAACAGAAGAAACCTAAAGGCATCTTCTCGGACCGGAGGGAGCGTGTGCCTCTGTAGGCTATATAGTGGCTCACAGCAGTGCTGGAGATACAGTGTTGGGCTGGCTTGACAGGCAACTGGAGCCGCGGTCGCCAAGGGTGTCTGGCATCCCGAGCCCCTCTCCATCCGGATCCGACCCTGCGTCTCGACACTCTGCGTCACGCCTGAGCTTAGCAGAAAACATTCATTTCCCTACTCTGTTCAAGTAGTCCCCAAACGTTGGCTACACAGAAAAGCTGGCTGCACGTAAGCAGCCGCCCGACAGCCCGCGGCTCTGAACACCTGGAGAGGAACGACCGCGTCCCTTGGCCCGGTGGGCGGGGCCTAGGCCCGGAAGTGGCTTTGCGTGCTCACCCACACGCCGCGCGGCTTCGTTTGCCAGTAGCCGACCAGGAGGCGTCGGGGGCGGGGTCCGTCCCAGGCCCTTGTACGCGGCGCGGATTGTGACGCAACGCGGGCGTAATCGCTGCGCAGGCGCTCTCAGCAGTGAACGGAGGGTTTCCGGTTCCGTCGCCCTTTCTCTTCTACGAGGCGGCCGAGCAGGTAGGTGGTGGGAGGTCGTGCTGTCCTGCGCCGGGTCGGGGGCCGCTCGGGGTTTGTGGCCCCGGGAGGCGAAGAGGGTGAGTCTGAGACCTCCAGAAAGGGCTGGTCTCGGCGGAGTGGCGACCACCTGGAGCGCAGCCTCGGCGAGGGGCCCGGCCGTTCTTGGCCCGCGCGACCCATAAGGCCTCGGGCTGCCGCGCGCCTTCCCGAGATGATCCGAGCCTAACTCCTTCGGTTGGGTATTTCTCTCTTTCGCTCTTCTGTCTTTTCCGTGTGGGTGAGACAACTTGGCTACGTAGTTCAGGCTGACCTTCAACTCGCTAAATAGCCATACTGGCTTTGAATTCTCGCTCCCCCTACCCCAGCCTCCCAATTGTGGATGGGTGGCGTCCACTTTGTAGGAGCTCCCGTTTTTATTTTTATGTGTTGTGTATAGACACGTACCTGGCATGTGGTTGGCAGGTAATAAGTGAAAATCGTGGTTTTTATGTTCATTTGTTTTTTTTTTTTTTTTAATTTTCTTTTTTTTCTTGTTTCAGAACCTTTATTTGTTTATTCACTCATTTTTTTTTTTTGTCTTTTTGATACAGGGTCTCACTATTCAGTTGAGGCTGGCCTTGAGCTCACTTTTGTAGCCCAAGCTGGTCTCGAACTCGCACCAATCCTCCTGCCTCAGCCTCCCGAGTGCTGGGATTACAGGTGTGAGCCACCACGCCCAGCTTTATTCACTCATTTTTATGGCCAGCTCAGCTCGCCCCAAGGGTAGGGCTGGCGCAGCATGCGGTGCCGGGGATCGAACCGTGGTCCCTGAAGCCACCGAAGCTTTCCCAAGCAGGCGCTTTAGACCACTGAGCCATCCCGCCGGGCCCCTGTGGCCCTTTTTCTTCAGTTTTAAATTTTGGGACAGGGTTTACTAAGTTGCCCTGATGACTGCAGACTTAGAATCTTCCTGTCTCAGCCCCCACCTGCAGAGGGAAGGGGCAGAGCCCCTTGTTCACAGGCCCTGGCTTCCATGTCCAGCAGTGTGGTTTCCAGCAGTGTGGCGTGGCAGGAGAAATGTGAATTTAGATTGCACATGATTGTGAGAGGCTCGGAAGGGAAGAAGGAAGGGATAGTTGAGGACAGCCTGAGGTTAGGGTGGCACAGCCTGGCAGTCCCAGAGCTGGTGCCTGGAAGACCTGCACTCACCACACCGTTCTGTCCACAGACGCAGAGATGCAGATCTTTGTGAAGACCCTGACGGGCAAGACCATCACGCTTGAGGTCGAGCCCAGTGACACCATCGAGAATGTCAAAGCCAAAATCCAAGACAAGGAGGGTGAGCTGGGTTGGATCAGGGCTTTGCCCATGTGTATGTGTATGTGTTGGGGGAGGGGCTTTAGAACATTCCCTTGCCATTGTGTTACTTTTTTTTTTTTTTTTTCATTGTGTTACTTTGATGAGGGCTAGAAATGTCTCCTTTGGGGGGAGAGGTTTACTCCTGCAGGAAGGGTCTGCGGAGCCAGTGGTGGTAACCTCTCAGTGACCAAGTTTTTATCTCTCTGCACTGCAGGCATCCCACCTGACCAGCAGCGTCTGATATTTGCCGGCAAACAACTGGAGGACGGTCGGACTCTCTCAGATTACAACATCCAAAAAGGTACTGGTCTGAAAAACAAAACAAAAGTTATTTAAAAGGGGGGGGGTGGCAGAATGGCTCAGTGGTCTAAAGTGCCTGCTTAGGAAAGCTTGGGTGGCTGCAGGGACTGCGGTTCAATCCCTGGCACCACATGCTGCACCAGCCCTGCCCTCAGGGCAGGCTGAGCTGGCCGTAAAAATAAATAAAAAGTTCTGAAATAAGAATAAATAAACAAATAAATTCTTTGGGAAAAAAAGGTACTGGTCTGGGATCTCCAGACAGGGACCTCTGTTCCCCAGGGCAGCTTGTGGGGGGTGTCATTCTGATGATGAGAATCAGGCTGTGGCGTCGGCTCTGGGTTCCTTCCCCAGCACCCAGAAACAAAAAAGATGAAGCAAGCCGTAGGATAGGGTATTCTGCTTTGTTGGGTACTGTTCTGTCACTTGAAGACATCTGTTCCCGAGATGTCACTGACAGGAGCACTTGACATTGCCTTGTTCAGGAAAGGTTATAGCTGTGGGGGTGTAGCTCAGGAAACGAAGGAACCCATTCCATCCCCAGCTCGAGGGAAGAAAACCACATGAAAGCGTGGCTAAGGGAAACATGGGAGGTCAGTTCCTTCCAGCTGGAACAAGCCTGGGCCAGCCCTGGTGGCCTGACACCAGCATTGTCTCAGGGTCTCCAGCATGCTGGGGGTGTGCCCTGGACTGAGCCTGCATCCCTTGCTCATTCCTCCAGAGTCCACTCTGCACCTGGTGCTTCGCCTGCGTGGTGGGATCATCGAGCCATCCCTGCGCCAGCTCGCCCAGAAGTACAACTGTGACAAGATGATTTGCCGCAAGTATGTGGAGCTGGACGGGAGCGGGAGGGCCGGGCCATCCCATCCCAACCAGTGTTCAGCTGCCGCTCTCCCTGCTAGGTGCTATGCCCGCCTGCATCCCCGCGCCGTCAACTGCCGCAAGAAGAAGTGTGGCCATACCAACAACCTGCGCCCCAAGAAAAAGGTCAAGTAAAGCCCAGCTGACTCTCGTCCAGAAGGGCACCACCTGCGCAACACCCACAGCCCTGGGGCCTGAATAAAGTTTCCCTCCCCTGACTCAAGCAGCAGTTGGTGTCCGTGTGGCTGTTTGTCCTTGTCCAGGGGAGACTGCAGAGTGGCCACGAGCTTGGGGCCTTTTCCCAGCCCTTCATTCACAGTGGGGGCTCTGCTGTGGTGGTGTCACAACCAAGTGTACCTCACTTTGAGGCCTGGCTCCCAGCCTGAGGTCTGTCAGGAACCAGGAGTTTTAAGGCATGGCTGTGGCACTGGTGGGACCCCAGAGGTCCTGGGAGCTGGGCTTAGGTGCTGAAGGCTGTGGTGGGGAGGGAACCAGTCACCTGCTGGGAATGCTGAGCTCAGTTTTTTTGTTTTTGTTTTGTCTTTGAGAGGGTCTCCCTGTGCAGTTCAGCCTGGCTTTGAGCTCACTTTTGTAGCCCATTCTGGTCTTGAACTTGCGCTGATCCTGTTGCCTCAGCCTCCCAGGTGCTGGAATTATAAGCGTGTGACATCATGCCCCGCAATGTGCTGTTTTAACCCTGAGGTTGATATAAAACCAGAGGGGTCAGATCTGATGTTCTCTGGTGCTGTGGCTGGATTTCTAGGGTCAGGGTCGGCCCTCCGGTCGAGATGCTGGGCCAGAAATTTTTGCTGAGAGGGCCCTCAGCTCCTAGAGCTACAGTCAGACCTTCAGCTGATCCCTAGACTAGGTTGTCGCTTTTGCAAAGTTCTCTGGGCCGTGTGTCCCCCGAGCTGGGCCTTGAGCAACCCCACAGCTTAGGAGGTGCAAGCGCTGCCCCTTAGCACCACCGGCCCTCGCCCTCGTGCTCCTCTCTAGGAGACCTGAAATGCGGGTTCCCTGCGACGCGTCTTTGTGGCGCAGAGAGCTGCCGAGCGGACGCGCTGCCAGCGGGTGCATCCGTGCGGGGACCTCCGGGCCAGCAGGGGGCGTCGGGCGCAGCGAACGACGCGTCGCCGGGGAGGCCGGCCTGGGTTGCGCAGTCATGATCACAGGGGCCGCGTCGGATTGCCCAGTCACCGCGGCGCGCGACCCTGCGGATGCTGAAGAACCGGCCCTCCAGGAGCTGGAATGGTCCTGGGTGAGCCCAGGCTCGGGCAGGGATGGGCGCGGGACAGGCAGCCCAGGTCCGGGGACGCCGTCCTCATGCCTCAGCCATGCCTCCCGCTCCGCAGAAAAATGCCCCGGTGCGGACGCTGGTGCGGCGCATCGAGCAGCTGCAGGCGGAGCGCGCGCGGGCCTTCGGCCAGCTGAAGGCGTGAGTGCGGGAGGGCGCCGGGCTGAGCGGGGCACGGGACTGGGAGGGCCCGTCCGGGATCTGCGCGGGCCCGCGGCATCAGGGTCCCCGCCTGCCGCAGAGCCCACCGCCAGTACGTGCAGAGCGGCCCGCATCACGACTTTTCGCGCTACCGGAGCTCCGTGCATGAGGTGACCCAGGCCTTCGCCGCTGCCTCACGCGAGGTGCTGGCGCTGGAAGCTGAGCTGGCCGGGCCACGCGCGCAGCCGCTGCTCGCCAGCCACATCCGCAGCCTGCAGCAGCTGGAGCAGACGCGCCTGGCCACGGTGAGCAGACCCCGGCCATCCTCCTTGCATCCTTCCCTCGGGCGTCTTCGGGCTTTGTTTCCTGACCTCCCTCAATTTTTCTTTTTTGGTTGCCACTGGGAACTGAACCCAGCCGCACCGCGCTGAGTACTTCCGCACGCATCTTGCTGAGACAGTCTCACGGAACTGCTCAGACTTGGCTTGAACCTCGATCCTCCTGACTCATCCTCCTAGAGCATCTGAGCTCCTGTCCCACCCAACTTTACCACACATTTTATTTCTAGCTCAGCACACCATTTCACCCCAGCCCAGCCAAAGGTACTCCTGGAAATCTGAACCCGCCTTCTCGAGGCCCCACCCTTCAGACTGTTCCACTTTTTTGGGTTCTCAGACCACGCCCCGTGACGTAGCTATAGACCGGATCGCCTACTCGAGCTTCCCCCAATCCTGGCACGGGGGCGTGCACTCCACTGGAAGCCACACCCCCACTGCACGTGGCGCTTGATTTCTTTTCCTAAAACCCAGGATGAGTTTGGGACCTGCCTCCGGCTGGGTTACAGTGTTCTACCCTTACTGAGGACCGTAAGCGCCTTACAGTTTTGGCCGCCCATCTTTAGTTGTGAGCTCCTGGGTCCGCAAAGCCACATCCACGAGGCGCTTCCCGCGGACTCAGCCCGCCCTACCTGCCACCCTCCCACCCGGTGTGGCTTTTGCTCCGGCCCGACCGTGTCAGACCCCTGACTCCCTAGAAGAGTGGAGGAGCCAGGCTTCTGCTCCTGTGGTGCCTTCCTTGACGCCCATCCCCCACCAGGTGGCCACGCTGCAGCTGATGGCGACCCCGGAGCTGGCCAAACAGGATGCCGCCGCAAGGACACACCAGCTGAAGCTGAAGTGAGCGCTGCTGCACACCCAGCTGGCCGGGCTAGGCATGCACGGGCCCAGTCAGCCCTGCGCGCAAGCTTCGGGTGCTGCACCCCGGGGTCCTTGCCTGGAGTCCCTTTGCACACGTTTGTGCGACTTCCCTGCAGAAACTCGCAGTCATTGCTCGGATGCAGCTGTCCTCTTGGCCGGTGCCATTGTGCACTTAGGGCTGGACCCGGAGCTCGGACGGGGGTCCGCTACCGTGCCACGCTTATCTCCCCACGGCCCGTACCCTCCCGCTTGCCAGGATGCCCAAGCTCTGATCCACAGAGCCACCCCACCCGGCACCCTCCCCAGGGCTGCCTGGAGCTGTGGCGGCGGGCGGACAGGAGGGCCCTGGGTTCTCCGCAGCCCCCTCAGAGCTAGCTGCACAGCGGCGGCTAATTCGCCCCATCTGGGTTTTATTTATAGTTCTCATCCGCTCTCGTAGGGTAATTAAAACCATGGAGGCGATCGGCGAGGTTCTCCAGGACCTTAGGTTTGATGCGGAATCTGCAGAGTGATGGTGGCTCCCCGGGGACGCCTTGAGAGAGCTGGGAAATGAGGCCGGTGGCGTCCAGCCCAGTCCCGACCGCCAGCTGGCCGAGGTCGTGGCCCCTGGCCCGGGAACCCTCTGCTGCGACACCGCCCACAATAAAGCAGCCTGTGTCTGTAGTCCCTCCGCCTCGGTCCTGGGGCCCTGTGCCTGGGGAGGGGGCTTCGGGGTAAGGGGAGCTGGGCGGGGGGGGGGGGACCTGTACCCTTCCGGAAACTCCCCAGTTCTGACTGAACAGCTCCCTCCGGGAGTTCCGGAAATAGACAAGCAGCCGCTGCGGGACTTGCAGGCAAAGCCTCAAGTTCCGGGAGGGGGGAGGTCCATTCCAAAGGGTCTCTCTTCGATATTCATGTCCCCAAACCCCACCGCCCCGCCCTGGATTCCATCATCTCCACAATAAGAGCACTAAATAGCTCATTTATTTAAAAAGACTCTTGAGGGGCCCCAGGCTGGGCAAGCAATGAGCCCTTTGACCCTGAGTCCTGGCAGGGTTTGCAGCAGCTCGGCCATCACCGCTCCCCAACGCTAGAGTGCACCCAGGGGTGGGGCCCTCACGGCCACCAGAACTGCCTGTCTCCCAGCTGCCAACGATGCTTGGATGCCCTGAAGTGAGGGTGCGATTTGGCCTGGCTTCTGCGGAGCAGGGAGGGTGGCCCTGTCACTACAGCTTATCTGGCAGGACCTGTGGGCACAAGAGAAGCCAGGCTAAGCAGCGAGCCAGGGGAATGGAGGGAGCGGCCAGGAGTTCTGTCCTTTGCTGCTTTCAGCTGTGCGAACTTAGAGCAGACACTGCCCCTCCTGCACCTTGGTTTCCCCTTCTGGTCATGGGATGGGGGGGGTCTCCTGCAGGTAAAGACCTGGAGCAGCCGGTTCTCACCTGCCAGAGAGGACACGACTGTAGTCTAGGCCCCTTGGCTAGGCCGGAAGCTATGCTGGGCCACGGTGCTGAGCAGCGCAAATGCTGCCCGAAGGGAGAGGGAGAGTCTGCAGCCACAGAAAGTCGGGGTGCATGTCCCTTCCAGCCACTGACCCCGCCACCCCCAGCCCCCCTTACCTCTCGCCGCACTCCGTCTGCCCGAGGACAGGATCCCCTCGTCCTGTGCTTGGAAAGAAGGCAGCAGTGTCGTCGGGGCTGCGGACTTGCGTCCTCTGGGTCCCCACGCCCGCAGGCCCTCCCCCCCCTACCTGGTTGCGGGTCTTGTGGGACTTCTGCATCCAGGCCCGCCACTGGTCGTAGAGGCGGAAGCTGAGATTCGAGCAGTACGCGTGCTTCTTGAGCCAGCCCAGGAACTGCTTGAGCTCGCGCCGCACGGGGCCCGAGCTCGGTTCTCCGCCCCGCGGCTCGCACGCCCCGCCGCCCGGGCCCGGGCGCTCTAAGGACGGAGCGCAGTGTCGGGCGCGGCCAGCAGGGGGCGCGCACGGGCAGGCGGCGCGGCGGGATTTGTGTCCCTCGGACCCGCGTCCCGAACCGCGTCTGCGCTCCGGTCAGCGGCGCCCAGGGGAGGAGGGGGCAGGGAGGGGCCAACTCTTCCCCCACAGCTCCTGCAGGAGCCCGATTACCTTGGCTGGAGCCAGGTGTGAAGGCAAGCGGTGGAGGGAGGAGGAGGCCTGGGCCAAAGGAACGGACAGACAGACAGCTGGCGGCCGAAGAAAGGGAGGCCAGGGGACACTGAGCTGTCAAGGCTGGATGAATGGAATTCATGGGGACAGACAGCTTAGGATATTCAGGAGGGAACATGCAAAAAGGAACCAGGTGAGGGACAAGGCCAGGAGAACAAGGAAAGAGTGCGTGAGGTCCTGAGTTCTATCCACAACCCTGGGGAAAGGAAGGAAGAACAAAGGAAGAAAGAAAAAAAGAAAGGAAATGAAGAACAAAAGGGAGGAGGGGGAGGACACAGGGGAGGAGTGGCGGGGGGGGCAGCGTGGAGGCGCCCCCGGGGACGGTTCCCAGGATGCGCGGCCGCCGGCGCCAGCGGCCGGCAGGGGCCCAAGCCAGGTGGGAGGCCGCCTGTCTGTCCGTCCAGCACCGGCCGGAGCCAGCCCCAAGCAGGCCGTCGGATAAGGACATCGGCCTCACGTCATAAATAAAGCTGGGGACCCGCTGACAGGCCCTGGCACGGCCCCGGCCCCCGCCACCCCCGTTGGCCTCCCCAGCCTCCCCAGCGGCCTCGGCGCCTCCTGGCTCCCGTGCAAGAATCGCAGGTGCTGGGCACGAGCAGGGGCCAAGGCTCAGGCCCCTCCCGCCGCTCGCTCCCGCCCATCCCAGAACCTGCAGGGGCCCCAACGGGGGCTGGGGAGCTGGCTGGAGCCTGCTTCTGCCCCTTTCGGGCTCTGGGACTCTCTAAGGCCTGTTTCCCTACCTTCCCGCAAGGGTGGGGCTGCACTGTCACTGAACTGAACCCACGTCCAAGCATAACCTGCGAGGGGCTCTGGGTCATCGCCGAGGAACAGGGGGACTTCCCTTGAGGCCAAGTCCAGAGGGGGGCTCAGGAGCCTCCAGCGCCTGGAGACTGCATAGTGTACCTAAGCCACACAACAATCCAAGCCAGGTGTGCCTCCCGTACCCTTTCTAGATGGGGAAATTGAAAATGAAAATCCAGGGCTGGGGAGATAGCTCTGAGGCACAAGTGCCTGCCTGGCAAGTGCAAGGTCGTGAGTTTGAACCCTAGTCCCGCAAAAAAAAAAAAAAAAAAAAAAAAAAAAAAAAAAAAAAAAAAAAAAAAAAAAAAAAAAAAAAAAAAAAAAAAAAAAAAAAAAAAAGAAAAAGAAAATGAAAATCCATGTAGTGGATTTCCTCCCATTTCACAAAGGGAGAGCACAGAGAATTTAGGAGTTTCGAGACCCCGGCCCCTAATTCCTCCCATCCCCCACCTGGCCAGAAGGGGGCACCAAGCAAAGTGCAACTAAGCGTCTCAAACTGGGTCTCGGCCTGAGGTGGGTAGAGGGGGTAGTAAAAGTCCCAGGTGGCAGTAGGGCAAATGGTAAGAAGGGTCCAAAGGGAGACGGTCGCCACTGTGGAGCAGCAGCATGAGCTGTTTGTCCCATTTCTTTTTCTTATATTTATTATTTTATTTTTAATATAGTATGGCTCACCCTGCAGGTGGGGCTGGCATAGCATGTGGTGCCGGGGATCCGAGCCGCGGTCCCTGCAGTCGCCTAAGCTTTCCTAAGCAGGCACTTTAGACGGCTGAGCTATCTCACCGGCCCCTTTTGTCTCATTTTTAAAAAAAATTTTTTTATTTTATTTATTATTTTTATTCTTGTTTCAGAATCTTTGTTTTTTCACTCATTTTTATGGCCAGCTCAGCCCACCCCGAGGGCAGGGCTGGCGCAGCATGTGGTGCCCGGGATCGAACTGCGGTCCCTGAAGCCACCCAAGCTTCCCCAAGCAGGCGCTTTAGACCACTGAGCCATCCTG
>PVJA010042481.1:0-17785 GCA_004027025.1 Myocastor coypus | reverse complement strand
GTTTCATCTGTATAATTCTCATTTTCTTCCATGATAGTGTCTTCTGTATTTGGTTTGGGTGGGCACGGGTCCTGAGATTGCCTCCTACTCCTTGTTGTTATCATTTTGTATGGAAGCGACCTCTGCACTTTGGTGGTGTTATGCTGTGTCTATGGGCGTTTGGTCTGGAGACTCCAAGGTGGTTCTTCTACAGAGGTCCCTGACTCTTGTATTGGGACTCTGGCTGCTAGCTTTTGTGAATCCTGGAGGATGTGGTCTGTAGGTGGAGGTTGAGCTTTGGGATTGAGTAGTCCCATTAGGCTCATGGACCAGATCGGTTGCCAAACAGGCTATTTGATGGGTTCAGTGCTGGAACTTGGGCTGGAGGGGTTCAAAACAAAAGGGGGGGTCGGGGAAAGGGAAGGCAGGCCAAGTATCCTGACCCAGTCGGCGCGCGGGCTCAGCTCCCAGCAGTGAGATTTGGGTCTGGGCTGGAGTAGGAAGTTAGTCGCGGGAACGCAGAGGCAGGGCAGAGGGGCGCAGGGAGCTTACCCGCAGCGGGTGCGCAGGCTCAGCTCCCAGCGGTGCGATTTGGGGTCAGCTATTTTCAAAAGGTATAGGATTTGAGCCACAGAGCTAGAACCATATACCAGAATATTCTACTCTATGGTCTACACTCTTTTATCATGCTCCTCTCCTGCTAGATAAATAATTCTCAAAGTTTAAAATAAAATCAAATTCCTCAAAATTTAATGAAATATCTCTCACCCTCTCTCTTTAAAATAGAGAAACAATGTAAAGGGCTTCAATACTTAAAAATCAGCATTCAAAGTCTTTTGTTTAGTTAGTAGTTTAGTCCCATAGAACTTGTGATTCTGTTTAGTTAGAGGTTTCCTGTGGTGGTCTGTTGTCCGTTTGATGCGAGCTGTCATAAGGTATTCATTTGTGGTCTGTATCTGTTCCTTCAAACTTATCAACAAAAATGGGGATTCATACCTTAGCTCTGTAACAGTACTCTCTGATAAGTTTATAACTTCATTGTCACTTTGCTGCTGAACTTTACAAGTAGGCGCTTTCATTATGATTTGAATTTACTGAGGTGGATTCTTCTTATCCACATCTTTAACGGACACATGGGCATAAACCATCATTCTCATGTGCACCAATTCCTTAAGTGGATAAGCTCTTGTATGAGCGTGGGGGCTATGCTTCGTGTGTATTTCTTAAAACCTCTCTGAGTTGAGCACACAAGCACCAGAGACAGTCAAATAAGGAAAAGGCAGTCTTTTTGAAATAGTTTTGTGACTGAATTAATTTCTGCTTTTTTTGTCATATGAATTTGTAGATATGTTCTCAGATTAAATAGTGAGATTCATGCAACATGCAATTGGGCAAATTAGATCACTGACTACATAGGGCCTGAAGTAGCTAAACAAACCGAGAAACAACAACAAACTGATTTCAACTAAGACAGCAGAGAAGGGAGTCTATACAACCTGGTAAAGTTAACACTGGAAGTTTGAGGTAGGAATGATGCGTTGCAGCAGAAATATGCCAGGAAAAATTAATGTGGGGATGATGCCATCAATGAGAACACCTCAAGGAGATTAGGTTTAGCAAATTACACTGGGAGATTTCATTTGTATAAGCTTCCTTAGTATAGATTAAGTGCCACCCAGGAAGGGAGTCATTAGCTGGGATTTCAAGTGTCTTTCTAGGACTGAAGAAAAATTGATGCATCAGACAAGTTGATAGAGCTACCGTTGAAATAAGAATGAACAGTGGCTGGGAATACAACTGAGGAGCACAATGCCTGGCATGTGGTTCTGTGTTTGACTCCTGGTAGAAAAAAAAGAATAAATGGGGAAAATACAATGCTATAGACTGAAAGAGCATAAAGTATGAACATGGAAAGTATGACAAGGGGTTACAAAGAAGTCTGGGTAATTTCAGAGGTTCTTAAGTTCTGTAGTTTGCTTAGAGTAAAGAAAACTTGGATAAATGGACATAATTAGAAGGTGCGTATGTATGGGGCCACCCTATGCTAAAGGGAGTATGGCTTACTTCAAAGTTAGGAAAATGACAGGTAGATAGATAGATAGATAGATCACTTGATAGTCAAGCATTACACGCAAATTAAATTAGAGCTGATGTATGTACGTTATTTACTGCTAATAGTTTCATTTTTGTGTGTGGAAGGAAACAATTAAATGATGTCCAGGTTGCAGTGTACAACATGGTTTTCCTGAACATAACACATACTGTCAACTTAATAGGGACAAATTTTGCAAGTAGTGGAAACTGAGTTCCCAGGATATTTGAACGAGGAGTGGAGGTACTAGAAGCAGAAGAGATTAGGACACTTTGAATGATAGTTGTATCTTATCTTCAGGTAAACACTATTTATTTATTTATTTATTTATTTATTTATTTATTTATTTATTTATTTAATTTATTTTTTCTTGTTTCGGAACCTTTATTTGTTTATTCACTCATTTTTATGGCCGGCTCAGCCTGCCCTGATGGCAGGGCTGGCACAGCATGTGGTGCCAAGGACCGAACTGCGGTCCCTGAAACGACCCAAGCTTTCCCAAGCAGGCGCTTTAGACCACTGAGCCATCCCGCCAGGCCCCTATTTATTTATTTATGTGCAAGGAATTGAACTTAGGACCTTATGCTTGCCAGGCAAGTGCTGTGCCACTGGGCTGCAACCCTCATGTTAACATAATTTATTTTTCTTCCAGAATACACTGATGAGTAGGCCAAATGGGATAGAAAGAAGGACACCTTGGCATGATTTTCAATTACTGACCCAGAAAGAATTCTAGTAAAATTAGTATCTATCTATCTATCTATCTATCTATCTATCTATCTATCTATCGATCGATCCATCCATCCATCTTATTTATCTATCTCTATTATCTATAAATTCATCTATCTAATTCTATCATCTATCTGTCTATCATCTATCTATGTAATATTTCTATATGACTGGTATGTCACTCATGAGTTAAATGAGAACTTCTCATGATAAGATTCATAACAGTACACATATCAGGACACAGCACAACAGTCTTACCTTAGAAAAATGTTACTGCAGGGATTATGGAAAACTATTATTTGTTTGCTATTCTAGGCTTGAGACTATATATCTGGAGATGAATCACAGTATTTCCATAATTACTAGTAAATCCATATAATTGGATAAAGGACCACTTTATCTTGTAATTTAATTCGTTCAAAGAGTCAGAGGTCCAGTAACTTGTAATTCTAAGCAGTATGTATGGCTGCTAAAGACAGAAAACATCAGAACCGTCTCTTAATGTAGCACCCAGATTGATAGAAATGAAGAGAATTATTCATGGAAACAGAAAGAGGCTGCTGGAAACTTAGTGATTTTTGGAGACCAGGAATGGGGCAAAGGAAAGGAGAGGACATGGTATGCAGACACAGGGGGAAAGACAGAGCCCACCAAGTGACACATCCAATCAGGAGAAGACTCCAGAAATTGTTCCTATTGTCACGGGAATGATGACAATGTTTGGACAGGTTGAGGAGCAACTATGGAAAACCGTTAAAACTTGCTTAGAGATAGTGCCACAAACATGTCCTCATAACATTTTCCACCAAGTACTTTCATAGCTATAATTCGTCAAGATTAGTAGTGACCTGGAAAGTAATTACCAGACTGTAAAAGCCAAGATTTTTGCCCAAAGTATTGCAAAAGCTCATTGGAAAAGTGTGCTAGCAAATTTATAGGTTCTCACATTTCTATCCTTAGTGCTTTAGATATGCAGCTTCAGAAATGTTTTAAGAATTGTTATTTTAATTTCTTATCTACTTTACAATAATGCATAAGGTATCTGGCTCCCGCCTTCGAGTGATATGATTGCTTAACAAAATAAAGAATTTTTAAAAGTGGACAGAATATGCAGAGATTTACTGAACATCAAAAAAAGCAATTTCCTTCTAGTCACTACTTATTTTTACAATGTGTCCTTAAATTTCTGTGTTTGTCATTATGTTTCACAAAGCTTATCTAGATTGACCTTTACTATCCTTTTTTAACATCTTAAAAGCTTCAATCATATCTCTGCTCTTCAATGTCTTTTCTTCAACTATTGTAATCTCAATTTTTCTAGTGCTCAGAGGTAATATAGCCTCCTTCCCATTTATCATTCTGGTCCCTTCTGCCTCCTCAATGTCTTTGCTGTGACATTATTCCTTTCCCTACTGAGGAGATTGTCTCAAATGGTAAGTCACTGAGTGCATTTAATCAGCTACCATTACAGCATCTGGCTTTCCAAGACATGTTTGTAGCCTATTTCATAAATTTATTGTTCTTAAAAGGAAACCTAATTTTGCAACGAAACTACCCAATCCCCTTTTCATCAAAAACCAAGGTAAAATATGTCTTTGGTGTAAACAATCCTGTTCAGTTGCTTCAATCTAATTAGATTTAGCTTACACTTTGTGTTCTCTAAATACATTTCTCTTGGATTACTTATTACAGTGAATATAACTTTGATCCCTTTCCTGTCTGCTTCTGCCCCTATTGCTTTGCTCTACCTTCACTCCCAAGGTAGGCACATTCCTGTGGCACATGCTGGTGGCTCCCTATTGCTCCTGGTACATGAAGCACTGTCTTGACATAAGATATATGTACTTTGCACTTGACTCTTGGTTCACGTCTAAGATGGTGACAGATGCTCACACCTTGGTACTTTTTCAAGGCTGAGTTGTGCCCCAGGTCATAAAACACGTGACAGGAGCCAAAATGATAACTCAATACACTGTTCCCCTATGATTTCTATTTTAAAGAGAAGAACCAATGAAACCAATGGCACAGAATTTCAAAAGAAGATAATAAAAAACGAATGGCAGTCATATTGCATTTTGTTATATTATTTGAAAAATTTGGACACTTATATCTTTAACCTGAAAAACTACTTTGAAGACAATCCTATTTATTTTAATTAAAACAAAAACCTTAAACTAGAGTTGCTCCTAATATTTGTGCCCAATATGAAAATATTGTCTATTGGGTTTTTTTTTTTTGATAAGTTTGATAGATTTGCTTTTCTGTAGATCTAAGATCTATATTTGAATGATGTTTTTATGCATTTGCATAAAGTTTTCAAAGGGTCAGTATTAGAGTATTCAGGTTAAAATGTAGTAAAGCTGCTGAGAGCTATATGATACTTCTAAGAGTGGTGTCTTGCAAGTCTAAGAGTATTTATCATTAAGTTGAATAATGCTGAATCATTAAGTTGAATCATAAAGTTGAATTTCTACTTTCCTATTTCTAGTATGTCCGTGGTCTCTATCAACTTGTGACTTTTGGGCTCTTCAATATTTAGTAGTATTTTATGCATTCATATAAATGCTCAAGCAATAGAGGTAGGGCTCCATTACCTGCAATTCCAGCTATTTGTTTAGTGTCAAGATTAAAGTCTGCATAATTTTTACATTGTACACCATCTTCAGCAGTGCACTGAAACACACAGCATTCTTTCTGCCTGCTTTCTCCCACCAGAGACACGAGCCATTGTTCTTTCCATCATATTCTCTCTGTATGCACTACCTGCCTGGTAATCAGTAGGCATCTTGCTTCTCAGGTCGACTGCCACAGAGCACAGTGTTAGTGTTGAATGACTGTGCCATTCACTTTCCTTCATTTTTTAGGTAGGCTTTGCTCTACCTTATTCCTTTAGTACACAGAAGGTGAATCGAATGCCTTACCCTTTATGTAAGGCTTAGTGCCATTTGTGATTTAAGGCATTCTCTAGGAACTATGTGACTGTCCCACAGAAAAAGGGCAGGGACTATGTATGAATTCTATCAGGAAGAAGATGTTAGACAAATTGTGTGTAAGATCGGGCTAGGAGGAAACACCATGATCACATTCACTGGGTCACTGACCAAATTCTGTGCTACATCTATCACAGGTACATTCATGGTAGAATGTGCATAAGATAGAGTCACATTGAAATTTTTTATAGCACCCATGAAGAAAAATAATATTTTGTTTATTTTAAAAGGAGCAAAATTTATTTTGAGGGACAAATAAATACAAAGGCAGAATTCAAATCAGGTGTGGCATTCACACGGAATGAACCTCACCTCCGCAGAGGATTCTGTCTCCAGAGCCTAGGGGCCCTGGTATTTTAATCAGTTAATCAGCCTAAATTAATGTCCTCCTTCTTCCTAATGAAGTATCTTATGAGCAACTTAATGAAAGTGAGAATAGAAGACATAAAATGATTATTACTCAGTGCATAGTGACTTAAAATGTGCATATGTGGGTATAGACTATGAACAGACACTCTCTAGAATTTTCACTGGGTTTTCCTGTAAATATGAAACCACTCTATACTTTACAAGTTACTTGTTAAAATAACTTGTTGAAAGTTAAGCAATTTTCAAATTATTTTATACTTCCAGTACAAAGATTTTATCATTCACCTCCAGCCCAGTGGAGACAAAGCATCTTGGGGAGCCAGGGAGGGCCACCAAGACCAGGCCTGAAAGTCAAACAGTTCTGCCAGCACTGGACTTGATTCTCAGCTACTTCAGTGTAGCAGGCTCCTCCTGAGTGTTGCCTCACATTGCTGATGATTTGTGAACAGCAAAATGAAGTCTAGCTCTCAGTAGGTTGACTTCTGCAAGAGGTGTGAAGAGGATCTTTGGACTGGCAAGAAGCGTGAAAAATCTAGCAAGTGAAACACTGACAATTACTTCTAAATGGGCACTTTTTGCAGAAGGCATGTTTCTTCCCTGTTTTTCACTCTTTTCTTAGGGAAAGGCTAGTGACTCATAATTTAAGGTGTCAGAAGAGCTAACTCCATGAGGATTTGTTTACTTCTCTAGCTGAGACTGCAGAGACACCCATGTCAAACCCGAGTACATGACAATCATTTTTTGTTGTTGTTGAAATATCTTTCTTCTAAATCAGTACAGATATTGTGATCATATAGAAATACAGTTCCATGTATTGAATATTCCCAAGGACAAATTTAAGCAAAAGCTACACTAATGTAACTAAAATAGGGTACGTTACAAAAAAAGTGTTGCACTAGTAATTTTAGCATAGTTTGTCTTAGGCAAAATATACCTTTGATGCTGTGGCAGTAGATCAGTCATTGTTTTGAAAAGAATTTTATAATAGATTTTGCCTTGAATTGAATATAAGAACACCTGTTTCTTGTTCCAGTAACAAATTACGCTTAGAAAACCAAAATATCAAACCTTAATGTTTGGATTTTAAGAATTCATATGCAGTGAATAATTATTCAAAAGTATCCTACAGGAAAGTTATGGGGATCTTTCTTTTTTTTTTTTTTTTTTTTTTTTGAGGCAGGGTCTCACTGTGCAGTTCAGGCTGGCCTTGAGCTCACTTTTGTGGCCCAGCCTGGTCTTGAACTCACACTGACCCTCCTGCCTCAGACTCCCAAGTACTGGGATTATAGGTGTGCACCACCACTCCCGGTTCCTATTTCATTATTAAACATGGGAAATATGTGCTTTTAAAAAACTGAAATATTTTTTTAAATCTATTTGGTTCAGGGTCTTACTCAGCAGTTCCAACTCTTAGTGATCCTCCTGTTTTCTGCCTCTCTAGCACTGGGATTATGGGTGTGGTGGCAATTCATCGTAGCCAGGGGTGGAGACTGCGGGGCACAAGGTGCCAGGGACAAAAGCCCTATCCCTGTTCTTGCCTAAGCAGGTACTCAGTCCTCTCAGCTATCTCTCCAGCCCAAGAAACAAAAATATTCTTCAATTACAAAATCACATGTAGAAAACTTAATTTTATACCTATTTTTCCCTTCTCTTCCACACCTGAGACCTGAATAGGTCAAATGAAGTTTTCTTATTTCATATTCACAAGATCCATAAACAAATTTTATTCTTTCTATTTTAACATTAGAATTTGAGATTATCTAAAAAATCAAAGAACTGAAATATAAAATAAAACTGTCCAAAGAATTGTTTTTTTGAATTCCTTTCCATACCAGAAAGGGTCTGGGTATAGTTGAGCCCTCACAAATACTCCCTGCTTTCATCAAACTCTGCAATCTCTTTCAACAGGCTGCAGTTTCAGAGAGGTCCATATAAGGTAGGCACAAAATGCTTTGAGTCATCCCAGTTTCCTCTGATTGAGTTGTTCTTAAATTGTACTTGTGAGCACACAAGGAGAAACAGAACTGATAATATCTACCCTTGTGGCCAAACATCAGAATCTATTTGTTTTGGGAGCCAGTATTTCTTTCTCAAATATAAAATATGACTGTGTGTTGTGATATCTCTTGCTTATATTCTTTTATTCACCTCAGGCCTGGTCTTGCTTCCAAAATCTTAGTATGTTGTCAGTTCCAGTGCTTTCATTCTTGTTGGGCAAGCTTCGCTTCTCTACTAGCTGGCACACTCATGGCTAGAACTCTGTTGACACACCACCTGTGTGCACCTCTTTACTCGCCATTTTTCTAGAGTTCTGGTTCAGAACAATAGCTTACCCTATGTAGTTCCAGGTAAAATACCCCATATTCTTTGTTCACTGTTATCTGTGATCACTGAACCATTTAATTAGCAAGTCTCTGATGATTACACTATTTTATTTCTTACACATCTCTGTACTTCCAGCCCGTATGACAAGATTGGATGAGTGAGGGAAAAGTACTTTGAGAAAAACTGTCTTATTAAATGAAAAAGCAAAGACAGTCCATCTGAAAAAAAAATATATATATATAGGTCATGTGAGTTCATCCAGGAATAGCCTCTGTCATAAGTGAAAGAAGCAACTATGTCTTTCACTTCAACATTATGCTTTTAGTGGTTGTGATGAATGTTTATCTACACAACAGTTTTCTCCTTGGGCTGAAGGTACTTCCCAATGCTAAGGTATGTTTTAATATTGCAAATATGATATCTCTTACTGACATTAAAACAATTGTGCTTCTTTTCTGTAAAGTCATCAGTTTCAATAGTTAAAATATGTAAGGTAAATGATAAATCAATGTTGAAAATGGGGTGCTGGGGAGATAGCTTGGCTGTCTAAGCACCTGGCTGACAAGCATAAAGACCCATGTTCAAATCTTGGTACTGCATGCTGTGCCTGCCCTGAAACCTTGGGCATGCTGTGCTGACCCTGAAAACAGGTGTGGTGGTGCATACCTATAATTCCAGCACTGAGGAGGCTGCGACAATAGGGTCACTGTGAGTCTCAACTGTGTCAAGAGTCCCCGTATCAAAGAAAAGTAAATAAATAGATAAGTAAATGAATAAATGAAAAATGAGAAAGAATAGTGAATAATGTTTTAGGCAACAGGGAAAATAGATCTTACCTATAGTCCCAGGAAATGCATCTCAATATAATGATGATAATAACAACAATAAAGAGCACCGAAAGGAATTCAAGGGCAATGAAAGAAAATGATAAAGTGAAATTCAGAGTAGTTAACTTCATGTATACTGCCAAAAGCACTACATCTAAGAAGTAGTCTTACATGTCTGGAATTGTAGGCTTCAACGATGGAAAGATATGTGGCCTTACACCTTGAAATTTTACAAGATTAGAACCAGTTTAACTCCTTCCCACTGTAGTACAGGTCCGTAAAAAGAACCTAGATGAAGTTGGCCAACTGAAAGAAGATGACAAGAGAGCTTACTATGTACCGCCAAATGCATAAATAATAACCTGCCTTGTAAGAAATCACAACTCCCTGTCTGCTATTGTGCATGGGTGTGTAGATTTACTCTGCACTAGTCAAATCTTCAAAAATGATGTAGCTATGGGTCCGAGACTTGTGGTGTCCTAAAGGCATTAGAAAAGAAATGCAAAATAACTCTAAGGGCACATGTCCACAATCAAGTGTATATAGTGCTCAAAGAGGAAATAAACTAACTGCAAGTAAAAGTAAGTTCTAATAAGAATCATCATCCTTGTGTGGAGATAGGCAGAAATAAAAAGATTTAAATATGCCAGAAAGTAGAGAAAATGAGGCCAGATGGAGTCCAAATAATGGAACTTTGCTAGTCTAGATTTTTAAGACTGAAGAACAATGGGTCATACAGATATCATTAGAATTTTTTACTGAAGATGAAATTACTTTCATAAACATTTAGGTACAATGAATCAACAAGGTTTGGACAGACTAAGACTGGCATGTTGCTAAGGGCATTGAGCAGGCCTATGTCTCATTGGAGCAAGATTTCAATGATTAGAAAATGTGGGTGAATACTGTCTGCTTATGCATAACAATGGCAGGATACTTTTGGATTGGTCTAACAAAATGCCTTAGGTTGAGTAGTTTGTAAACATTGACAATTTATCTCTCACAGTCTTGGAAGCTGGGAAGTCTGATATCCAGGTATCTGTGTGCCCTGTGTGTGATAAGATCAGAGTTTCTAGTTCACATACAGCATTGCCATCTTTCAGTGTCTTTACTTGCCAGAAAGGCTACTACCTTCCCTAAATCTTCAAGCTCTTTCATGAAGGGCTCCACAACAGCCTTTCACAGCATTTAAAATAATAGCTACCATAGATCATATCCAATGACAATATCTCATGTAAATATTTATTATTGCTTGGTAAACCCAGGAGTGGCTTGTTCTGGTTTCAAGTTCTTTGCAGACACATTTACAGAGAATACCGAGTTTCTGTTGAATTTCTCCTAACTGACGGAGAAATGCCTCCTCTGTGTCTGCGTTCTGTGTTTAAATATTTAAGTATTCAAATGTTTTAAGTATGAGGGTAGGATAGAAGGATTAATGGATGCATTTGCTTAAAGAGATCAGTGTTCCATAGAAAAGTTGACATCAAAGCAAAAGTAAATGTCACTCCCTAGTAGGAATAGTCAAGACATGATTAGGAACATCATGCCCACTGATATACAGGTAAGATAACTATTTTTACCTCGCTACCTTTGCTCCTTATCCCAGGTACCTTTCTTTTCAGGCAGTTAGTAGCCCTCTTATAACATGTTTGAAGAAATTTACTGAGTGTTCACCTATCATAGGGTATAAACTCAGAGGCTATTAAAGTAACATTCTCTCTTTTTTTTAATTTAATATTTTTATTGTTTAAAGTTAACAACTGTTATATTACATATTTTCGTCATCAGATCAGTTTAGATTAATACACATAGGTATATAAGATTGATCAAACAATTAAACATTAACCCTTCTAAATCAACATTACTTTTTTTTTCTTTTCTCCTTTCTTTTTTTTTGAAAGTTGACATATTGCATATTGTCCTCACAATCGTTCTACAGAGTACAGTGTGTGGGCATGACCCACCTCTCTATTGATGTTGCTTAGAAAAAAAAATTAAAAAAGGAAAAGAATATACTTCTCTTTGGACTAAGAGGAAGCAGATACACAGTCAAATGTTCTGCAATTGCAGTGGGCCACCAGTGAAGCTTGTAATGTTGGAGGCTGTTGAATCTAAGCCTCCTAAAGCTCATCTCACCAATCTAGCTTTGCGTTTCACGCATTGTAACTAAGCATTTTTTTTTTCTTTTTCTTGCTGGGTGGTCAAGGGCAAGTCGAAGCAAGACCTGTATAACAAAACATTCCTTTTTTTTTTTTTTTTTTTTTTTTTTTTTTTTTTTTTTTTTTTTTTTTTTTGTATCTTCCAAGGTCATATCCCCTCAGGATTAAGTTTGGGACCATAGACAGTATTTTGTAGAATTGTTGTTAGTGTCAGCCTTCTGGATGAGTCACGGCCATTACCTGGCCATTTTGCTTTCTGTGAAAGCCTGAGAGAATGTTTTTCTCTGGGTGACTCTCCTTAGATGCACTATAGTTCATTCATCCTTTTCCTCTGAGGTCCCATAATCTCCTTGAGCAGAAAATTTGGGACACCTCTGAGTTATAGGATATTACAGCACAGGTTCTCTTATTCCCTGGGTCTTTACTGACCTTGAAGAGCTAGGGCCAAAATATTGGCTAACCTTATAGCCCTTCTTTTTCTCCAATTTTTGGTCTGTTAACTTACATTCTTAACCCTCCAGCAGAAAAGCTTTGTGATACTATTGCTCTATAACATAGGTACTTGAGCTTATCATCACTGGCTTTCTGAATATCAAATATCTTTGACTTAGCTTGGAAATGATATTTTCTGAGCATCATTGATATTCTAATAACTTTCCATACAATGTGATATAAGCAGTTACACAATTTTGACGTACATATTTGGAAATTGAAGGAAATACAAAATTGTAGCCTGTCAAGACTATGGTATTTGGCCCAGTCTCTTGTCTTCAAGTACTACTCTTGAGAGAGAGGATGACAGTAACTGAGTTTACACCAGGAGCAGTACATTTGAAGAATGGTTAAAAAAAATGTGGTATTTTTATACAATGGAATAATACTCTACTACTCATCCATAAAGAATGATAAGTTTGAAGACTTCATAAAGAAATGGATGTATATTGAACATATACTTATTAGTGAAATAAACCAGACCTATATGTGTAAATATCGTATAGTCTCCCTAATATAAGAACTTTAAAGAAGAAAACAAGAACTTAAGGGCATAACACAGCTGAATGTGTTATGGAATAAACAACGAAATGACTGGAAGCAGATAAAGGAGAAAACATATCAATAGCACAACCATACACTTATGTAAACAGGATGAATCAGATATTGGTCTCAAGAACCTTCAAAAGGTTCAGCATATTGATTATAGCACAATGTAATGCTAAAACTGTTTGGAATACATGTCACTCTTGTCTTTTTGATAAGTAACATTCTTTCTGTTAACAATAATTACTTAAATGTGAATTATAAATAGCAAGAACTAACATATGGCCTCTAAAAAACATGCACTATTTGATGCAAATAATTTTGAAAGCTGTTATAATAGTACTTTAGGAAGAGGAGATCTCATTTTCCTCAGTCATAAATTGTTGATTTTGAGATGAAAGCACCTCAGTGCATATCCTGAGGTTACAGCCCAGAGTACCGATATGCCATTGACCCTTACAGTGGATGCTCAGGCTGCTCCTCCCCAGTTTCTGCTTCCAGACTGGAGACCTGGAAGAACCTATCTATCCTGTGGCCTCATAACAAATCCAGGAACCAAGTACAGATGGTGGAGAAGAGACCAACTCTTTATAAATAGCAAGTCTGGAAGATTTCTGCACCCAAATGACCAACGTTACTGTTTATAACATGAGGATTCTAGGTTTTTCTCATGCTCTTTACCCAACAAAGTCATAACAGTGTATTTTTGACATGTTTTTTAGTTTTACAGAACATTTCAAATGTTAAATTTAAATGTTTGTAAGATAGGAGGTTATGCTATTTATAACACTTGGAAAAAGAAGTGTTTGTGTGGTGTGAATGAATTCTCTAGATGAAATTACTTTATAACTGCCTCATTTTGATTTAGAACCTTGACTCTTTTTTCCCCTCATTATTTTTTTTATTATAGAGAGGATAAAAGGCTGGTGGAGAAAGGATCAAAAGCCAATTAAAAGTTAGCCGTGCATGGTGGCTCACGCCTGTAATCCCAGCACTTGGGAGGCTGAGGCAGGAGGATTGGTGCGAGTTCGAGACCAGCTTGGGCTACAAAAGTGAGCTCAAGGCCAGCCTCAACTGCATAGTGAGACCCTGTCTCAAAAAGACAAAAAAAAAAAAAGCCAATTAAGAGCAATCAATTTTTTTCTAACATTAATTCCTGGCAGCAATTTTAGCTCATATCAATTGTAATATTTTTTAAATCAATGTTTGGCAAAATGGTCTTATGATTCTTATTTATGTTTTAAGGATTTCCTTACAGATATTCTTAGATGGAAGTTTGCTGATTTTAATGACTTCCTTATAGATAGTGCTGGACTGGAAGTTAGGTGTGTTATTGCAGCCAAGCCTAACGCAAATAAGAAGACATACTGAGTACTTTATGTTATGCAGTATCAAATATATTAAATCTAGACTTCACTCTCACAGTAATACTGAAATAAATATTTACATTTCATTCTACAAGAGCTGCTTCTGCTTTTGATTACTAAGCTTATTCTCTAATAAGATATTGACCAAAATATAAGCTCTATGCAAAATAGATTTTAGAAATATTTAAATAAAATTAAATAAAACCTAATCTTAAGGTTCTCTATTTATTGGCATAGCAGCAAAATATAATTTAAGAGTTACAAAATCAATTATTTGGTAAATAATAATATTTTAATTTTGATATAGGATCTCTTATGTAGTTCAATCTGGCTTTGAACTCATTATGTAGCCCAAGCTGACTTCAAACTCCAGGTGATCCTCCTGCCTGAGACACATGAGCACTGAGATGACCAGTGTATGCTACCACAACTGGCCTGGAAACAACTATTGAGCTTAGTTGCATGATGATGTATATAATACCATATTTTGATTTAACTTGGGTTTGGTGGTTCTTTAAAGCAACAGTTTATAGTCAGGCAGGAAAACAGCAGATCCCTAAATCCATGTTACACACAGAGACTTTTAGAAAAACACCTGTGGGCCAAGTTTGGTGACTCACACCTGTAATCCCAGCACTTGGGAGGCTGAAGCAGGAGGATCAGTGTGAGTTCGAGACCAGCCTGGGCTACAAAAGTGAGCTCAAGGCTAGCCTCAACTGCATAATGAGACCCTGTCTCAAAAAGACAATTTAAAATAGAAAGAAAAAAGAAAAAGAAAAAGAAAAAACACCTGTGGACTTCTAATCCCATCTTCACCCTCTCTAACATGCTACCTTAATGCACCCTGAGTTTTTCTCACACCAATCAGACTGTAACACCTCCCTTCTTCAGCCCCTTCAAAGATTGCTGGTGGTCTACGAAATAAAGTGAAAACTAGAACTTTAGAGTGTAAAGAAATCCATGACCAGAATTATCTCTTGTTCTTGTTGACCTTCTCATTGCTGTGATTCAAGCTCAGGGAATAACTGAAACATCAACACTCTGCCTATTTTAACATTGATGTTTGGTAAATGATCCCCACAATCCTTTTTTAGTTCTAAAAATCTCATAGTAGATCATCTTAGATGGGAATTTGTGGTTCTAATAATTTCCTTGCAGATATTGTTAGATTAAAGCTGAAGTGTGTTATTGAAGCCAACACTAATGCAAGACTATATAGAGAGTTTTTCATATCATGAAGCGAAGTTACTCAGTTAAAAACTGCCTAATTTGATAAACAGCTGGAGCCGCATACTTGCTGTGGTCTTGCTTCCAGAATTGCATCCCTATTCTATGGTCTCAGTAGCTGGAGCTCCTTGTGACTGGAAACTATATCTATCTTTTCTTTATTTTTATGTAGTACCTTGACTCACTCCTGCCATTATTTTTCTTCATTTTCATCTTATGTTCCACTCCTTTCACAAAGATAGTTTGAAATGCATATTTATTTAATGCATTGATGTACACACAGGTTTTCTTCTCTTGAAAACACATCCAGGGTTTTGCTTCAGCTCTCAACTATGCTTCTCTTATACTTCCAAAAAGTAAAGGGTTCTTCTAAAGGTGAATTTTTGGTAACAAGAATTCCAAACACACATGCAGGCTGAATTTAAATCAGATAATCTAGCTGAACTCAGGATAACTGCATATCTATTATATGTAAGGTATAAGCCAAGTGCACACACTTTTGTGTTATGACTTTATGTAAAGATATTTGAAAACAGGCAAAACTTACTTGTGATGGCTATATTAATTTTTCCATCAGTATAAGACATAACTGAGATAAACCAACTTGCAGAGAGAAAAGGGGCCATTACACACATGATTTCAGAGGTTTGAGTCTGGGATTGATTGGCTCTGTTGCTTTGAATCTATGAAAGTTGTCAAATCATGATGGAGAAAGTGTAGAGTGAAGCACATTCCCTCACTTGGGGGTAGGGAAATCACAGTGGCAGGAGAGGAAAGAGATCAGAATTCTTTGATGACATCTATCCAAGGATAAAAGACCTCATTGGATTGCAGCTCTTGAAACTACCACCACCAGCTCAAAACCACAAAGGTGAAGATCAAGCCTTCAAATTGGGGACCATTAAGTAGATAGTCAAGATCAAACTACAGCAGTGGGGACATGATATCTAGTAAGAAGTCTTCTATATCCTTCTGACAAACTGGAATAAGGGAATAGTGGAATGTTCTATGGTTTGAACTACGTGTTAGTTACATAGATACATGAAAAATTTACCAAACTCCTAATGAAGTATTAGTACTTCATTATTATAATAATTAATAGTCAGTTTCTACAAAGGAGGCTGAGTCTTTCAACATGATGAAAGACTTTCTTCAATACCTCTCTCATTCTAAACTAGATGGGAGAGGCAGTCAGTGGACTTTTAAAAGGCTTACATGTTTTTAAAATTCAAGAGTCTTTAAAGACCTACGGAAGTCTACCCATAGCCCACATTACAATAATTATTATATAGTGTGGTCATGTACCTCATATCCTGCTATAAAATTATCTAGTAGGCCATCCCTCAAGAGTAGGGTCTAAAGTACATCTCTGCAAGTGGAGGTATGCTTTGTGTTTGCTTGATTCAAGAAAAAAGCCATTAAGAAGTAATGAAGGAAAACCTCCATGTTTAGATGATATAACAACAAAGAACTGACAGCATTCACTCTCTGTCAGATCACCCATTGTAGAGAAAGTCAGCTGCTCTACTTCCTGTAGCCGTGGTCAGAATCTCAACTGTCACATCACTGGGAACAAAGCTCCGACCACTCATTGTACCACCGCTGGACTCTTGAGGTGGGAAAACGGATAAGATCATACATTACCAAATTGTTATGGAGTAGTTAATGCATATACAAGACAGGTAATGTATTGGAAGATCATTCTTCAAGAAAGTTAATTGACATGTGTGGGACTGCATATAGATTTCATCCCGATTCGATTTCTCTGGTACAACACTATCTTTTAGAGTTTTCTGTCATGGTAATGAAATATTGCTCCAAGCTACATGCAAAGTAAAGACAGGTTTATTTTGACTCACAAGTCTGGAAGTTCAAATTTAAGAAAAGGAACCGAATGAATAATGACACTTATTTCACTATGCATTGTTATCTTCCAACTAGAGTACAAGACATAAACCAAAATGATTCGTCTAAGAAACAAACAGATAATAATGTACTGTAGAGTAATTGACCACAAGCTGTGTCCTGTGACACTTCTAGTGTTAGAAAAAGGTCACAGAACAAATGAGTAATATTTTTTCTTCAGCTAGCAAACAGTGTGTATGTAGGATATCCAACATTTTAATAAATCAAAGAGAAAAGAACTACACAAAGTAAAAATAAAATAAAAAAGGAGTTCTGTGCACTTAAATAGACACTGCATAAAATATACTGAAATGCTGAATAAATGTAGCAAGAATCTTTCTTTCTTTCTTTCTTTCTTTCTTTCTTTCTTTCTTTCTTCTCTGGCACAGGGTCTCACTGAGCAGCTTGAATTTGTAGTGATCCTCCTGTCTCAGCCTCCCCAGTGCTGGGATTTCAGGTGTGCACCACCACTCCTGGTTTCCTCGGCTGGCACACAGCTGGACCGGCATGGCATGTGGTAGTGGGGATCAAACCTGGGTAGTAGCACTTGTCAAGCAGACTTTGAGACCACCAAGCTACCTCCCAGGCCCTGGAAACTTTATATGTTTGGTTTCAGCTAAATGCAAATTAAAACCCCATGCCATAGGCATACTCACCAGAAGAACGGACTTCTCAAAACAACTGAGAACAGAAAGTGTTGGTCAGGATGTGGAGAAATTAGTGGTCAAATGAGAAGAATCTGCTTTGAAGCTGTCTTCTAGTATCTCCTAAAATTAAA
>PVJA010042480.1:0-17302 GCA_004027025.1 Myocastor coypus | reverse complement strand
GAGAGTCACCCAGAGAAAAACATTCTCTCAGGCTTTCACAGAAAGCAAAATGGCCAAGCAATGGCCGTGACTCGTCCCAAAGGCTGACACTAACAACAGTTCTACAAAGTACTCTCTATGGTCTCAAACTTAATCCTGAGGGGATCTGACCCTGGAAGATACAAAAAAAAAAAAAAATGAATGTTTAGTTATACAGGTCTTGCTTCGACTTGCCCTTGACCACCCAGTAAGAAAAAAAAAAATCCTTAATTACAATGCATGGAACGCAGAGCTAGATTGGTGAGATGAGCTTTAGGAGGCTTAGATTCAATAGCCTCCAACATCACAAGCTTCACTGGTGGCACACTGCAATTGCAAAACCTTTGACTGTGTATGTATCTGCTTCTTCTTAGTCCAAAGAGCAGTATATTCTTTCCTTTTTTTTTTTTTTTTCTTTCTTTCTTTTTTCTATGCAACATCAATAGGGAGGCGGGTCATGCCCACACACTGCACTCTATAGAATGATTGTGAGGACAATATTCAATATGTCAACTTTCAAAGAAAAGAAGGGGGAAAAGAAAGAAAGAGAAAAAAAAGTAATGTGGATTTAGAAAGGTTAATGTTTAATTGTTTGATCAATCTTATATACCTATATGTATTAATCTAAACTGATCTGAGGATGAAAATATGTAATATAACCATTGTTAAATTTAAACAATAAAAAATTGGAAAACAAATTTACATAACTTGATGCTTGAACAATATCTGTGCTATCTGCAGAGCATTTATTTTAGGGATCTGGGTCCAGTAAAACTCAACATAAAATATTAAGAAGATGTAGATCAAAGCTATAAATGCATATTCAATATTTCATCCAGAATCCAAGGATCAGGGATAAAGAAAGCTCCAAAAGTAATGAATTATTTTTCAACTTTCCCCAGTGATTCTCTATGTGTATTTACTACTTTAATTACACACAGATTGTATTATGTAAGTCACCATGTTCTTATAAAGATATGTGTTTATTTCATAATTTATTTTGAGAAGTGGGAGAAACAGCCCATCACTTGGGCAGAGTGCTTGACTGTTGAGCCAATAAATGAGAAAATACATGAATGCTGTAACTGTCCATCTTCAACAATTTGAATATTCAAGCACACTAAAAGAGGACAAAACTACTGTTGCTGTAGTAATTTTTGTCTTTATTTTGTGATACAATATGTAGTGGAACCTCTTATTGTTTTTAAATGTAAAAATGCATTTAGTTTCTTCATACTGAGCTACAAACCACCGGCAGCAAATGCAAGAAGTCCCCCACAAGTCTACAGATACAATTACACCTAGAAGTAATATGGCTTGGAAAAATGTGAAAGACTAGAAAGAGATGAAACTTGCAGAGAAGTTGGAACATCGGTGCATGCCAAGAGAAACTTTAAAACATGAAAACTTTTCAATGTTGACACTGTTCTGTTGAGCACCACGTTCATGTGATAGTGATCTAGATGGCTTCGTGGGAAATCTCCATAGCATCAGTCAGTCCAAGAGTACAGACATTAGATTCCATGTTTCACAAAGAACAGCGTACTGTGGGTCACATATCACCCGTCGTACTTACAAGTCAGATTGTTCTAAGTGATGCCTCTTGTTCTAAACAAACAAGGCAGCATGCAAGGATGACTCAGCCAACAGGCATCCAGTGTCCACAGGGAGCGTGTGCTACGAAACACACAAGCAGACCTCCCAGTCCTAGATGCAAAAGGTGTATTTTCATTGTTTACCAAACACAAATATTGGTGAAATATTTGAGGTAATAAAAATATTTTCTAAACAACAAACGCAACAAGATCCATTTTTTAAAAAATTATAATTATATACCAAAATATAGTGAGCATATGACAGATCATAATTGCTTATCTTTTCCTTATTGCTCAGTCATAATCATGAATGTCTGTGTAGTCTTAAAGAGATATTTTTAAATTTTTTAAAAAACTAAGCAGTTCTAAAAATCAAGAAATACCAACCCGGCAATTGTGGATTATGGTGGGAAATGGCAATCTACGTAATGGACTCACAGGCTGGAAGCAGTGAGGAGAAGTATGAGGCCAACACATCTGTGTTTACAGAGATGAAAATCACATTGTTTACCATTCCTGCCTACAAAAAGGCAAGATTGTTCATTTCCTTTGCCACCTAAAACTGCAAATTGTACTCAGGCAACAGACAATTTGATTAAAACAATGTCACTAGATGAAACAAAACAGAAGCTTGTAAGACATGTTTTTTTTTTTCTTTTAATCAGAGACAACTAAGAATTTAAACAAAACAAATCTTAATATCCTAAGTGTAGGTTGTCACATATGAAAAAGAATGGCTCTAGGAATTTTTAGTAAGGAAAACATTATGATGATTTCATTCATTAATTTGATAAATATTAATTAGACAGCAAGCTGGTCTCCTCTACATGCTGGGTATAAAGCAGGGAACTAAAGTTCCATGGAATATTCACAGATTAATAAAGGTAAGTGATAAGAAAAGTAAAGACAAATAACTCCATAATTAAAATCCAAAATCTATAAAAGGGAAGGATGTAATGCTACACTAAAGTTCTGCAGAGGTGCCTGTCCTACACTGAGCTGTCAAAGAAAATATCCTGAGAAACATTAATAAGTAGGGAATTAATTAAAACAAGAATGGGGTTGGAAAAATGGAGAAAGAATTTTGGGGAAGAGAGACGAATAAATGTAAGATATCTTAAGCAGTACAGAGCCTCAAAAAACGTAGAAATAGAAAGACAAAGGTAGCCGGGCATGGTGGCGTAGGCCTGTAATCCCAGCACTTGGGAGGCTGAGACCCAAGGATCAGTGTGAGTTCGAGACCAGCCTGGGCTACAAAAGTGAGCTCAAGGCCAGCCTAAACTGCAGAGCGAGACCTTGTCTCAAAAAGACAAAAAAAAAAAAAAAAAGAAAGACAAAGGTGGAGCAGAGCAGGTTAGGTTAGAGAAAATGAATAGCATATTAGGCTGCATTAAAAAGTAAAATTATTGTACCTTTCGAATTTTATTTATTTTCAGATTCTTTCATTAGGGAGAGAATACAATGTTTACATATGTGGGTATAATTTGTTTCACTTGAGTATGGTCTCTAGTTGTATCCATTTACCTATTAAAAGCATTGGGTTTATCATTTAAATAGCTATATAATACTTCATTGTATAAAAATACCACATCAGTTAATGGGTATTTGGGTTGTCTCCAGGATTTAGCTATGACAGATTGTGCTGCTATAAACCTGCACGCAAACATATGGTTATTGTACAGTGTTTGCAGTCCTTCCGTGAAAGTCCCCACAAGAAGAATAACTGGGTCAAATGGAATCTCTAATCTTAGTTTTTAAGGAATCTTCCCACTGATTTCCATGGCGCCTGCACTAGTCTACACTCCCACCAACAGTGGAAAAGTGTTCCTTTACTGCACAAGAGCTATTTTTTTTAATAAGATGAGATCTCAGTTGTTGATTCCTTGTCATAGTTACTGTACAACTGTAGTTTTCATTCATAAAGTCTGTGCCTATACCAATGTCTTCAAGAGCTCTATCTATCTTCCAGCAAATTTAGAGTTTCTGTTTTCATATTAGATCTTTGACTAATCTCAATTTTAGTTTAGTTTATGGCAAAAGAAATGGGTAAAGTTTTCACCTTTAGCCAGTGGAAAGCTAGGTTTTCCAACACCATGGTTTAAGGAGGCTATTTTCTTCCAATGATCCTGTTTGGCTCCTTTACCAAAGATAAGCTGGCCAAGTACGTCTGGAGTTGTTTTTACATCCTCTAGTCTGTTCCATTGATCTTGAGTCTTTTTCTTTTTTCCTCTTTGCCAGTACTGCTCTCTTATCATAGTAGCTCCATATTACAATTTCAGGTAAGAGATTGTGGTATCTCATGTCTTGCCTTTGTTGCTCAAAGTTGTTTTTACTATTCTGCAATAGCAGAATGACAGTGAGCAAAGCTGCTACCAAAAAAGAAAAAGGAAGCTCTATTGTGAGCTCAAGACTTCAAGACTCCCAAATTGAGAATACCCACCTAAACTTTGCCTTCAGGTTATGTACTTTTAGGTATCTGTAACAGTCACATTTCCACACTCACAGGCGTGTTGCAGAATAGCCACAAAATTGTTATAAGGTTTATAGTCTTCATTCTCCAGGCTCTGTAGACCACCTGCTTAGCAGTGACTTGATGTGTGCTCTACTTTTTAAGCTATTTTGTCTGTTCCCTTTTTTATGGACTTATCTTTCTTGGTAGGTTTTATGGTTAATTACAGGGACATGGGGAGAGAAGGAGTTAATCTACAGTTTAAATGAAATTAAGTGATTTGGCTTAAAATGGATTCACAGGAAGAAAATGAAATCTCTCTTGCCCTGTCAATTCTAGGTCTCTTCTGGTTCCAAATGAATTTTAGGAATATTTTCTCTGCTTCTGTGAGGCATGCCAATTGAATTTTTATATCTATTATCCATTTTGGCCCGTATATACTCTTTCAGTTTCTCACTCCAGAGAAATAATGATATTTACACATTGTGTCTGATTTATTTCATCAAAGAGTATGGTCTGAAAATGCATCCAGTTACCTAGAAATGTCCCACTGTGGAAATCAGTTGTAGAGAGACCTCAGAAAACTGAAACGAGAGGACCTATTTGATCCAGCTATTACCCTTCATGGTATCTTCCTGAAAGAATTACAAGTATCATACCACAGTGACATATTCACACCCATGTTTATAGCAATACAATTCGTAAAAGCTAAATCTTGGAAACTGCCCAAATGCGCATCAACTGAAGAATGAATAAAAAGGGAGTGTGTGCGTATGGGAGTGGGTGGGTTGTACAATGCAGCACTACTCAGCCACAAAGGATAAACTTGAAATATGTGTTCTGCAAAGGGAAGGGGATCAAGAGATGGAGGGAGGGACTAAAAAAGTAATTAAGAGCTATCAGGTACATGTACCATCTACCCACAATGAATGTAATCAGAGATGGAATTAAATACTGTAAAGGCGTACTAATAAAAATAAAACTTTACAGAAAGAGGTAAGTGATGAAAGTGTCATCATCTGTCGATCTGAGTAGTAGAGTGGACCAAGGACACACTCCTAGGTGAGAGGGCAGAGGGCAAGGAAGGCTGATGAGCTGGCTTGGTGGGGCAGCGATGGGCCTGCGGGACTGAGATGGGGTGAGTGGTGCAGCAGTGTTTCATGGTAAGAGAGAAGCCAGGCTAACCAGGAGACCACTGACCTGGGCGGGTTGGGACCTATTCAAGGAAGGTCCCACGGGGGAAGCAGAGGAAGTACAGCAACCAGAGGCTAGAGGGGACTGTCTGGGGAATTTGGTAAGGAAACAGAAAAGACTGAGAAGCAAGAAGTCCGCACAAGCCATGCCTTGTCTCCTCCCTACTTTCCAGTGGTCACGGGAACTAGAACTCCTCTCCTCTAGCCAGGTCATCAAACCTAGAAAGGTCATTCTGTGACCTCTTACCTTCTCCCTTCTCATGCGCTAGGTTAAAGGCACATCTCACGGAGGCAAAGGAAAAGTCTCAGTGAACAGGTCTTACTGAATGAACATCTCGCAAGTTTATTACTATTAAGTCAGAACTTTCCTTGTTGAGTCTTTTTTTCCTCACAACTATCTTCTTTTTCACCAAATTTAGCATAAAATGTAGACCTCCCTGAATCTTTCCATTATTTATTATTATTATTGTTATTATTATTATTGTTATTATTATTATTATTATTATTATTTTAATGTGCTTGGCGCAGGCTCTCACTATGCCCCTTAGACTCACAGTGATGCTCCCGTTTCTGCCTCCCCAGTGCTGGGATTACAGGCATGGGCCACCACACCCAGTCTCAGTGGCCAGTTTAGCCCTTCTAGAGGAAAGGCTGGCATAATATGTGGTACTGGGGATCAAATCGAGGTCCTGGAGCTTGCCTAGGCAGGTGCTTAGACCACTGAGCTATCTGTGTAGCCCTGGTTCTGCATTTCTGGAGGCTCTCAGATGATTTAGAACTTTGGCTGAATAAATCAGTTAAACTTCCTTCCCTTGTTAATCTTTTATTATAGTCCTATTAACCATGACATTTGATTGAGTCATAAAGTTGTGTTATTCTTTCCACTATTCCTTAGCACAGAAATGCACTTTCCAGGGAAAGAGATATGGGGCAGCAGGCACAATCATTATCCACAAGGAAAAGTACAATCTCTGAATTTCAACTGCAGAAGAGAAGGGTCCTCAAGGCGCTCTCAGTTCAAGTAAGCTCCCTTCCTGTCCCTCCCTAGCAGCTATAGGAAAGCAGAAGAGGAAACAAAAATGAATCTGCCATTCCTTTCCCTCTACTACAGACTTCCTGTCAGGAAAGAAGAATCAAACTTAAATATACTTCAATTCTTTTCTTTAATCTCTATCTCAATCAAAACATCTTTTTTTTTCCAAACTCAGACTATGTTTCTATCCTATTCTTCCTGGAGGACTTTCTACTACCTCGCATAACAGAAACATCATCAACTTTCAAAGTTTTCATCTAGGGTTGGAAAAGATGACTTCCATTAATGAAGGAAGAGTGAAAGAGGAAAGTAATAAAAACAACATCGCATTGATTCCATCCCCAATCATGGCACATTGGCTGTAGCCTCTATAGCCTCATTTAGTGCTCATTAATATGCCAGAGCCATCACAAGGGCGGCCAGTTTTATGTCATGGTGATGTATGCATCTGCAGAGCCAGGCAGCTGAATCTGTCCTTCTTGTCATCACTTACGAACTGCATAATCCGGAGCAATTTACTTTAACTCTTTTTTTTCTAATCTGTAAAAGGATGTGCTGGAAGTAATACTGCCTTCACATTGTTGTAAGTTTTGTATAACAAATATATGTAAAACACCTAGAACAATTCTTCATTTATGTTGGTTATGAATAATCGTTACCACTACCAATCTCCTTACTCTGAAAACCAGCCCCTACTATTGCAGAGTTTCAGTCTAGGATAAGTTACTTCTGCATTAGGAAGAGAAAAAGTTGATCTTCCATTGCGTTTTCCGAGTTCCCTAAGTTATTTCCTCCCTGGAATTAGCTTCTCTCAGGAGGGTAACAGCTGTAAAGTTAATTCCCTCCAGAGGAAACTTACCAGAAGTGTGCGTTTCCCAGTCCTCCCTTAATAGTCTGACATTTGCCACTTCCTAATGGCTTGATTGACCCTTCATGATCTCCGTGTTCTAAGTGTATTTTATTGAAACTTCGTTCCAGTCCAATGCCCAACTTACATAATGTGCAGAAATGCACCTCTGCATGCTAATTATTCTTTTATACTGTGAATATCAGAAACATGTTTTTCCTTTCTTTTGATTTGTTTTACATCATGAATATAGCAAATGTTTACAGGGATGGGAGAGTAATTTGATTCCAGTATAAACATTGGAGTTTATAGTGCTTAAAATATTTTTATTTTTATTTTTTCCTTTTAATTTCTTATAACTGTTTTGTTGTTTTGTTTTTTAAACCAATTTTGCATGTTTATATGATAAACTAAACAACTATTTTAAAGATAGCATCATATAATACAACAACCATTGAAGAATTTCTGTTTCTTGATTTAGTGAAATTTTGAATTGCTTCTAATGCTTTTTTAATTACTATTTGGCATTCTTTAAAAAATAAAAATATTAGTTTAAATAAATTACAACTAAACAATGTTTTCTCATACTCATGTAGTATAACTTAAAAATTACAGTTCAAATGACTGAATTATTAAAAGTTAGATTTATAGTTTTGTAATGAAAAGGTAGTAGCAATTTTTACTCACTATTCATTGAATAATTGAAAATTTTCTTTCATCCAGTGATTCTCTTAATTTAGCAATTGCTGATATTATATCATTAGGGAATTGATACCAATAGCATTTATTTTTATTTTTTATTCATTTTAGCTACAGAAAAAAGATAAAATAGCAATGAAACAGTTTCTAAACAAGTTAGTAGGATGGTTACAATAATTACCACAATGCATATTGTCTTCATAGTAGTTATTCAGAGGACAACATGTAGAGCTGATATTTTATCTAAACAATATTATTACAAACTTTTATTCTCAATGAACTAAGAGAAAGTAGCTATTTATCCATCCTAACTCTCTTGTGTATACATATATATTTTTTTAATACTAGGAGAAAATATCACACCATGTCTTTTAAGTAGAATGTCAGTCAAAGATACAGTATGAATCAAAACAAAAATTATAAACAATATTCAGGAAATTAACTAAATATTAATTAAAATTAAATATTTGAAAACAATATTCCAAAATTCAAATTAAACTGAGAGTCTAACTTAGAAGGCAGAATTTTGTGTATCATATGCACAAATCTGTAATCAATTCAGACTACTTGCATAGTATTTGAATAGGTTAATATACATGAAAATATCAACTAAGAAAAAGTTTCCATGGTAGTAAAGACTTACTAATAATAAAAACATAACATAAATACTGGAATGGCAAATATAGGACCAGAACTTCTAACGGTTTCGAGATAGGGTATTGCACAAACTTATAGTATGCATGTACATGGACAGTGTCCATGACGCTTACTGTTGACCAAGTGTCACTTGTTGGCCTGAGTTTCTGCTATTTCCTTGCTATCCACCCTGTAGATCCAGACAGAATCATGACTCATAGGGTGCAGGAGAAGTCCATTTGCAGAATATGTTGATGGAAATATTTTACTGCTGTATACAAAGAATAGTTGAAAGACTGCTGTTATATATGCCTTTTTCTCCTGTGTTTAATTGTTTTCTCTATTTGGTGGGTTCTTTCCATTCTCCTTCATAGAAGTGTGGTCATTTTGATCCCTCTCTAGAATATCTTTTAGTAGTCTGTGTAGGGTTGGCTTTGTCATCACGAAATTCTTTAGTTGTTCTTTGTCCTGGAAGTATTTCACTTCTCCATTATACTTGAGAGAGAGTTTTTCAGGGTGTATTAGTCTGGGTTTGAATTTCTTTTCTTGTAAGATTTGTAGTATTTTGCTCCATGCTCTTCTTGATGTAATGGCTTGTGAAGAGAAATCAGCCATTATTCTAATGGATTTTCCTTTAAATATGATTGTTGTTGTTGTTGTTGTTGTTGTTGTTGTGTCTCTAGCAGCCCTCAGTATACTGTGCTGAATTTCTGGGATCTTGATTATTGTATCTCTGGGTGCGGTTTTAATTGGGTTGATGCTATTTAGAATCCTATATGTTTCATTTACCTGAATGTCAGATTGTTTTCCCATATTTAGGAAGTTTTTTGCTGTTACTTCTGCCCATATTCTTTTTATATCCTTTATATTGATTCCTTCTTTCTCATTGATGCCTATTAATCTCACATTGTTCATCTTTGCATTGTCTTATAGATGTTGAATTATTTTTTCTTGCATCCTAGCAGTTTGTACGATATCTTTCCTTACCTTTTTAGTAGCTGCAATGGTGTCTTTAAGATCTTAAAGTCTATTTTCACTTTCATTCAAATTGTTTTCCCAGCTTGTTTTTTTTTTCCAGCTTGTGATTGAGGTTTTAATTTTCTGTGTAGCAATTTCAATATGTTTCATACATTCTGTTACTTTCCTATATTGCTCATTCAATGATTCCATTATTTTTCTATTCTCTTTTATTTTATTATCAGAGTCTTCTTTAGAAGAATTCAGTACTCCTTTCATTATAGTTATCATTTCTTTTTTTACTTCATTAATTATTTCTGATCTTATTTCCTCTATACCTTTCTTCAGCTGTTTCTTTACTTCAAATGTTATTATTTCAAAGATTTCAGGTGTGCAACTTCCAATGTCTTCTAGGCTATTGTCTTCTGCATTTGTTCTGGATGGACTCGGGGCCCGAGAGTGTATTTTGTTTCTTCTCTTTGTCATTTTGTACAGCAGTCTTCTGACCTTTGGTATAGAGCTCTGATAGAGTTCTTACCTTAGCACCAGATCTGGATCTACCACATTCACACTCATCCAGGTGAATGTGGCTTCATTCTGGCTGCTGTGCTCCACTTCTTCCTGCTGCAGCCCTTAGAGGTGAACCTACTGTACCACTCTGGCAAGGTGTTCTGCTCTTGGATCGCCTGGGTAGGTCTTGTCTCTGGCCTCTCTGCAGAGTGTTCTGCCGCAGTTTTCCACACTGGGCCTGTCTCATGGATGAAGTTCCACTCACATGCTGGGCCTTGTTGCTGGGTCAGACGATTTTCCCACCAATAGCATTTATATAATTTTATTGAGCAGTAATTTTCAGTAACATATGTTTAGAAATGAAAAATAATCAGGAAAATAATTACAGTAATCAAAATTTTGATTTTTTAGTAGGCTCATGACTTTTTTAAAAAAGCAGATATTTAGAAAACTATGGAGGTTCAGTGGGAAATAATGCCAACTATACAGAAATATTGAAAGCCAAAGGAAAGACGACTGCTCATAGACTATAAGAGAAACAGATTCAAAGTCTTTTGTCCCTATGTACAAAGTCATGCATACCATTGTGCATTTGTGTTTTCTAGTCAAACAAGGGTCCAGTTTAGATTCAGGAAGCTTAATGGAAGAGTAACTAAGTATATAAGTTTTACAACTCTGTGTCATAAATGATACTCACTTCTTGTACCCTAAACTTTCAATTATGTAGACACCTATAAAGCAACCAAATTTCTCATTCATTGATGCCATCTCTAGTTTTAAAAAGCAATAAGGCCTTTAAATAAACTGATGCTTATCCTATGAAAGATTCAGAAAGCTTTTGTGCCCCACATAAAGGTTTAAAATGGTTGTCAGTGATGATAAAAATTCAGCCATGCTAACTAGAATGCACTGCCATTTAGATTATTTGCCTACGCATCGTAGGATACTGTCACTCATGCTTTTGAGTTGACATATCACAATAAAGTGTACCTTATCTCTTCATATGTGGATGATACTTGAGTTTTTGTGCCTATTTTGTAAATAATAAACACAAAAACTTCAGATCTTTAAAATATGTTTTACTATCCAATGCAGGCTTCATAATTTTCCAAATTTGAGTTAACTGAGCTGTGGTCTCCAATCTGTCTTGCTGACAATAGGTTAATACCTACTACTTCTTTTTTTGTGGGGGGTGATATTTTATTTTATTTTATTATTTTTAATATTGTTTTATTTTAGACTTATGTTTCACTACAAAGAGAAATTTACAAAGCATACAGAAGACAATAACTAATCAACTTTTAAGAAAGCATTTTTCACAGTTTCTTTAAATATAAAGTTCCTCATAATACCTACTACTTCTAAGAACTTAAGTAAACAGTTTTTAGGTAATGTATCATGGAAGGTTTGCTGTGATATAGGCTTTCTGGATAAGTGCTTTATCGCTTGTGTGTGTTGCTTTAGTGTCTTAAGCCAGAAATGAGGAAGTTTATACCAGCAAATGAGTGTTCAGAGTCACAAATGGGCATGAAGTCAATGAGAAACAAAGCTTTCATTCATGACATATAAAAGTCATCACAATTCCAGTTAATTAGGAGCACATTTACCAGCAGCAATCATTCTTTTCCTGTCTACTTATGAAGTGGCATAAACTCTGGCACATATGGGGTTCATTAACACAAATTACATGGGGACATGAAGCAAGTGGCTTTCTCCAAAAGGCTAAGGTTAAAGACAGATGAATGTGCTAATGTCCTGGGAGTTCATACAAGATAACAGGTCTGAAAGCTGTGTGAAACAAGAGTGTCATCCTTTGCTCGGGACATCAGCAATCTCAGTGATGAATCAGTCTTTAGATATAGATTCACTCTTGAAGTACTTGGGAATTTCTTATAACACATTCTTGGGAATGTGTTATTATTCCTGTGCTAATGCATGTCAGGGAAGCAATCCAGGAACTCATTTAGAATCCCCAGCTCACAACACATCTGGAGAAAGCTTTTTTTTCTCTCTCTTTCTCTCTTCTGTATTTCTAATCATTAAGAAGCCAAAACAACTGAATTGGACGTGCAAATATTTCAGAATAAAGAATTCTAAAGAACATCAGACATTTCTCTTATAATCACAGACATCAAAACATGCCCTCTTTGCTTCAAATATTCAACATATCTTCCTAAATAATTATCACTGCCTTGTGGTACAGGCTAGGCAGTGATAGAGAAATTGTTAGATACAAGTGTCCAAACTGTAAGCCAAAACCCATTTATTTATAACAAAGTGCCAACACGGCAATTAAACCTGGATTGTGATATTTTTGTTTAGAGTAAAGCAACTGTTACCTGATACTCAGCCATTAGAGCAACTTGACTCAACTGCTACAGGGGATAGCGCTGAGTGTCCACTGTGTCATGCAAGCCATAGGCTCAGTGCCATTCCACTAGAGAAACTGTAGTTCTATGTTCTCACAACTCAAAATGTAACTAGACTATTTCTGCATGCTAGATACAAGGAAAAGAGCTTTAAACTGTATTGCTACATAAATTTCATTAAATATATTTGTTAAAAGTGTAATAAGTTTATATGTAGAAGATGCTTGTAGCCCAAAACAAAAAAACTTAAAAAAATGATTTTGATATTCTATGTTATGCTTTCAAGGCAAGAGTCTAAACATTAAGGAAAACCATTAAGCCAAAATAGTAATAATTCAGTACAAATTTCAATTGATTGCAAATAGTTTTAAAATGATAAAACTTTATTTATTTATTTATTTTTTGTCTTTTTGAGACAGGGTCTCACTATGCAGTTGAGGCTGGCCTTGAGCTCACTTTTGTAGTCCAGGCTGGTCTCGAACTCGCACCAATCCTCCTGCCTCAGCCTCCCGAGTGCTGGGATTATAGGCATGCGCCACCACGCCCGGCAGATAAAACTTTAAATATAAATATTATATTAAAGCCACAGGCAAATAAAAATTTTATTGCCCATTCTTCAACCTCTAGCTGGAATGACAGCCAAGAAAAAATAGCTCTTCTAAGTGGAGTATGAAACTAATATTGTCACAATATTTTATTTTGAAATATCATTTCAAAGATTTACTGAGATTTATGAGCAAAATAATGCACTGACTCCAAAAAATGGATGTACCAGCATCTCAAAAGGAGGAGTTTCTGAGTTTATTGCGTTTATTAATGACAGCATGGGGAAATATAATTACTATTTCCTGACATAAATGGAGGCCAGGTCAGGTAAGTCAATGCATATATCTCTGTTCATGGAAAGGTTTAATGTGATAGAAAACCAGAATGGGCCCCTCAGTTTGGGCTCTTTCCCTACTCATATAAATGGAACAAGAGCTTCTGCTCTGCAATTTTCCCATCAGCAATATGAGGGGAAATACTCTGCTGTATCGAGGGAATATCATATTGTTTCCTCTCTGGTCCTTAAATCCAAGAGTAAAATCTTCCTAGGAATGATTATTTTCAAACCAAGAGATTTTGTAAGAGTCTATACCCTCAAATATCTCTCTCATTATCCTGTGTATTATCCCTGACACTCCCTGGGCTTCAGAGAAAATATCACTACCTAGTGTGGTAGTTGACACATTGTGTCAACTTGAGGAAGCACGGCTGGATCATTTCTGCGGGTTGCTTCCGGGATGTGGGGGCCCGATCCTGCAGGATGCGGAGGGCCTGCCCTGGGATGTGATTGATCCTACCTGGGAGGTGTGCTTGGTTCCACCCTTAGGGCCAGATGGGCCACCCCAGAGGGACTGAGTACTAAAAGTGTATAAAAAGGAGTTGAGGAAGACTTATTACAGCCAGGCCCTAATGTGCTTCCTTGAAGAAGTCCTGGTCTTTGGAGGAGCTTGATCTTTGCAGCCACGCCACTTTAGAGGAAGTCCAATCTTCACAGTAGAGTGCTCGTACAGAATTTGAAAGACAGAGGCTTGATGGATGCCACAGCTGTTGTTCCTCCTTTGCTCTTCATTATTTTCTGCCGCCATGAACTGCTGTCATTTGCCTTGGAGCCTGGAGAGTATGAACTGAAACCTCCACAAACTGTGAGCTAAAAAAAAAAAAAAAAAACCTTTCCTTCCTTCATTCTGAGTATCAGGTATTTGTCCCAGCAACTACTAAAATATAACTAAGACACCTTGAAATCTCCCATACAGGATCACCTTCACTGCTCTGACTTCATGAAGAAGTAATTAATGATGTAATGAAAAGGAAGAACCCAGGGACCTTAGTCACAGCAGGAATTTATACTCTCAACCAGAGAATGGTAAAATTACATGATACTTGCGTGGTACACAGATAAAGGAAAGGTAGACATGTTCTGAAAGCATACTTTTCCTCCAAGCTATTCATGCTTGAAATCAAGTGCAGAACTTCACAGTTCTGTGCTCCATTGGACTAAACTGTGCAAATAAAGTAGTTATTTATGGATCTGTACCCATATGTCAGTGCCCATGCCAATCAGTGAAGAATTTAAGAAGCAGTCACACTCTAACCCAAAACACACACAGTTCTATGTATGAGGTGGTGGATATATAATTTATATGATCATGGCCATCATTTCACAATGCATAGGCATGTAACTCTATGTTGTACAGCTCAAACGTACACATTTTTGTCAATCATAACTCAATAAATTTGGGGCAATGAGAAAAGTATTCCCTTTCTTTGCATAAAACCACTCATAAAGTGTCTGGGGCTCAGTTTGTTTCTGTTAGGAAAATGAAGATGTGGGGAAAAAAAAGGTTTGTCAAAAAATATTTAGAAACAGGCTCTTGCTACACAGTTTGGACTCGTAGTGACCCTCCAGTCTCAGCCTCCTCAGCTCTAGAATTACAAATGTGTGCCACCGTGCCCAACTTCGAGGCTGGCATAGCATGTGGGGCTGGGGATAGAACTTGGGACCTTGCACTTGTCAGGCAGGCACTTATGCTACCAAGCTATCTCCCCAGCCCTGGAATTATTTTTTTTCTTTTTTTATGCTTTCGCTAGGTTTGAGATTTATACTGGGATCTGTCTGTTCTTGTTTCTCCTTTTGGAACCACTGCATTTTCAAATTTTAATTGCACTATGAGATATGAAAATGTGGTCAAGTGATCACTATTATCATTATTATTACTACTGATAGATTATAGATATAGATATAGATATAGATATAGATATAGATATAGATATAGATATAGATATAGATAATGCTGCATGGCAGTAAGCAAAAGATACAGATACAGGCCTGTCATACTTTTGTTATCCAAACACAAACCAGACCCCAACTTGCTTAGAGTTCAGGGCTGCGGATGGGGCACTGAGTGTTATTTCTCATTACCCAACTCTGTGGAAAAGCTGCTGAAGGGATTCAACACACCCAGTGTGTAAGTGCAGGAGCAAGAGCCCCGCTTCTTCATAACCAGATCTACATTCTTCATTTCTTTTTCTCCTTTTAAGATTCAGGGTTCTTATATAAACAGACAGAGTTACCTGTCTTGCAAATAAACCTTTAAGCTATTATTGGCTACAGTGTACAATACATGGGCAAGCAGAATACAGAAGTCTGGCCTAGGTCATGTAAAGAGCAGTGATGCATTTTATTTTATTTTATTTTATCTTATTTTATTTTATTTATGTATCTGGTACAGGGTCTATAGGGTCTCACTATACATACTGGACTCAGTGATCCTCCTGTTTTTAGCCTCCCAAGCGCTGCTATCACACGTGTGCGCCATCACTCCCGTTCTCAGTCACTATCTCAGCACGCCCAAAGGGCAAGGCCAGCATGGGGCAATGATACATCTTAACTTGAGTTAGATTTCTTATTTACAGTAGCTTTTATGCAAAGATAAAACACACAGATTGCTTTGGGAGAGAAACTTGAGTAAAACTAGGAAGCTGCTACTTCTTAGTAGATTCACATAGCTTAATTCTCAGATATGAAGAAAAATAAGCAAAAACAGATGATGACTTCTACAATATTTAAAACGTGAATAATGATTTCTTAAGCAAATCACTAGCAGATAAGTTTGTTTTATCATAAGTATCTTTAAAGTGTGGATTTCTGAAAAAATATAAAGTAGTACGTCTTACAAAATATCTCATATAGATCCTTATCTGCTAAGGGACTGTCTTCTAATGAGGCAGAAGAAAAGATAAAAATAATATATGAGGCCGTCTCCTGGGATTTTTGCTTCCTTTTTGCTTGATCAGAAACATCACAGGGGCTCCTTTCCCAATGTTATTTCAGTATAAGTATTTCCATGTCCAATTCCAGCTGGAAGCAGCCCCTGTGAAACCATGTGAAAACTCACCAAGAATACACAAAATTAGCCTTCCGATTTTGAACCCATAAAAGGGTCAGGACTGAGTTTCTGCATGATTATTTACGATTTCCCGAAGAACAGCAGCGACGCCCCATCGGGGCGCCCTTAGCCTCCAAGGTCTATTTTTCACATTCAGCCACCAGCTCACTGTTTCTCTCTTCTCCCTGCCTCACTGACACTGCGGAAAGAAAATTAGAAACTTAAGGTGCAAGATAAGAAAACGTAAAGTTTAAGCTATTTTATAGAACTGTCTGATCTTTGAGCTTTTTCGTATTTTGGATAGTTTCAGAAAAGGGAAAGGTAGAGAAGAATAGAAACATTTAAAAATCACTATAGAACAAGGGAAAAATCAAAGCAAACAATCACTGAGTTTTTTTAGTAGTTAATTTCATTTTTACATTTTAGATATACATAATGATCACTTTTATCACAAGGAATTTATGCCTGCACGCGATATGATTTATTTTTCCCCATTTCCATGCCTTGTCTCCAGCTCTTCTTTCCCTCTCTATTTACAAAAGCTACTAACCTGCCTCGCGAGCTCAAGGTCCTAAATTCAATCCCTAGTACTGAAAAAAAAAAAAAAAAAAGCTTTGCATCCATTTTTTTCTTTTCCCTTGCTTCCCTTCTCCTTCTCCTCTTCCTATTTCTCCTTCCCAGTTGATCACTGTCTTCTTTTTTTTTTTTTTTAATATTTATTATTTTTATTCTTGTTTCAGAACCTTTGTTTGTTTATTCACTCATTTTTATGGCCGGCTCAGCCCGCCCCGAGGGCAGGGCTGGCGCAGCATGTGGTGCCGGGGATCGAACCGCAGTCCCTGAAGCCGCCCAAGCTTCCCCAAGTAGGCGCTTTAGACCACTGAGCCATCCCGCCGGGCCCGATCACTGTCTTCTTATTTGATGATATGTAGCATACATTTGAGTCCTTATTTACATAGCAAATTCCGTGAAATTCTAGTTTACTATGACTCATCGTTACAAATATATTTGTCGACCTTAACTTTCCAACAGGCCTGATTCCAAACATTTGTAAGTTGTTTTTC
>PVJA010042479.1:0-17296 GCA_004027025.1 Myocastor coypus | reverse complement strand
AGAATGATTGTGAGGAGAATATGCAATATGTCAACTTTCAAAGAAAAGAAGGGGGAAAAGAAAAAAAAAAGTAATGTGGATTTAGAAAGGTTAATGTTTAATTGTTTGATCAATCTTATATACCTATATGTATTAATCTAAACTGATCTGATGATGAAAATATGTAATATAACCATTGTTAAATTTAAACAATAAAAAAGTTGAAAAAAAATAAAATAAAGAAATTCAAATTAAAGCCACATGTGAAGATCATTACACACATCTAAAGAGTAACCTAAAAAATTATGACATCACTAAATATTGCTGAAGATGTGGAAAAGGCAGTCATACAGTACTGGAAAGACTGTAAAATGACAAAGTGCTTCACAAAACAGTCTCATACTTTCTTACAATGAGAAACACAAATATCCAACAGGGCCTAGAAATTCCATCTCTAGTAACCTACCTAGGAGAAAAGATGGCATTTTCACAGCAGCACTGTCTTCAACAGCTAAGTGGAAATAACTGAAATGCTCCCCAAACAGATAAATGAATATACAAAGTATGTTATTTCATATATGAATTATTACCCAGCAAGCAAGAAGAAAAAGAAACTACATACTAAAATGTGGATATAACTTCAGAACTTAGTACTCAAAGAAGTCAGACAAAAAAATCACAAGTTGTATTCCATGTATCCACACTTCCCTGAAAAGTTATGACTCAGAAGCTAAGAGAGACCAACCAGATCATTTATTACCAGAGTTGAAGGAAAAAGATATGAAATAACTACATACATGCAAAGTTTTCTTTTGGAGATAATTGCAATGTTCTGCATTGAATTTGGAGAATATTTACACAACTTTATTACTTTAATAAAAATATTCTATTTTCTTGTCAAAATAAATGAGTTTTATGGCATGTAGTTTAGACTTCTAAAAACCTGTTAAATATGTTTTCTGTACAAAATTTATGTGATGAAATAAAAAAAGGAAAATACTCATTACTGATAATTCTATCACTTAAAAATACATTTGAGTGTTTCTTTTGAAATTTTATTATTTCCCATTGATTTTTAATTTTAAACTTGAGGCATGTAACAAAGAAATTTATTTTCTTAATTGCTGTCTATTAACGTGAGCTCTAGCTGGTCAGAATTTATCTCCCCAGGATTTCTATTTTCAGGACAAGGTCTTTATGCAGCCCATTGTGTGGGTCTCCAAGGACATGACCAACAGGTGACATCGATTGCCAGTCAGCTTTGCCTGGAGAAATCGCACCACATCCTCACTCTCGAGCAAGGCAGAAGCCCTACCTGTACTTTTCATGCAATTAGAAGCACAAAAGCTCCGTCTCAGAAAGAAAGAAACAGAAGCTCATGAGATTAGGAAGGTCATACACTTGCATTTTGGCCTTTGGGGTCAGGACGTAGGGGGCACTTTTCTTGTCACATGAACAGATGAGAATGGCAGACCCGGTCTGAGACCTTTGGTGGCCATGCTGTGCTGGGAACTACCTGTGCAGTTCTGTAAGAAAAGGGGTCAGCGTGAGACACCAAGGTTGCTGCCTTCCTGTTTTCTTTTCTCGTGTGTGTGTGTGTGTGTGTGTGTGTGTGTGTGTGTGTGTGTGTGTGTGAAGGCAAAAATAGAGAACCCTGTGTACAGCAGAGACATTGTTAAAATTACTATGAGCCCTTCAACTCTAAAATATCATCTAGAACTGTGTTATCTAATCTTAAAAAAAGTTCTTTATATATCCTATGGATGTAACTCAGCTCATCCTGAATCTACAAAATACAATTAAGAGCAAATTTACAGAGAAAAAGCAATTTTTTTCTAGTTGACAGGGAATAAAATGTGGTTCAAACTATTTCATTCAAGTTACTTCATGTTCTGTACAACATTTCTCAGGCAGTTAAAGATTATAAACAAATCTTACCTGTCATAATCCATGATACAAATAAAAAAACCCCTCAATGAATCAATCAATAAATCTGTCTTTCTTTCTATCCTTTTGTTGACTAAATAAGAAACACATAAAATTATTTTTGCAGTCTTGATGATGAGTTTTCCTTTCCCTGCTGTGAGATTATGGGAAGACATAATTTCTCTATTTAATTCAATTCCAACTGTCCTAATTAGAAGATAAGAGGCCTCATTAGAAATAAGCCCACAAGCACTAGAGGGCAATGCTGGACAAATATTACTGAGATTCAAGGAAATAATAGTGAGTATGATGAGATACTCATTAGTTTCATATGAATAATGCTTTAGGTGCAATGCTGAATATCCTAACTCTCTGAATAAGATGAAGTTCCAGCTCCAGGCTCCAACCTGACTGCAAGAACAAAGAGGGCAGGTTTTCTTGACAGCAATCAACTCTGCTTCCTGGCTTCATCAGAGCTTTTTGCCCTAAGTGATACTAGGCCAGTTTAAGAGCAAGTTGGAAGAATGAGGAGATAATGGCCCATGTCAAAGTCAAGAATATTTCTGGAACCAGAAATCAAAATCAAAGCCTCTCATCTGCAGTAGGGAAAAATGCTTATTCACTTGTGTTTCATGATCTTATATAATAGAACTGGGCTCCAAGGAATATGGTGATGAGAATTATATATTCAGGTGAAAGGAATCAATTTTTAAAAGTCTGATTAACAACTCATGAAATTATAAGATGCCGTCTTGCTGGGGCATGGCTGCAGTGGTTGCAAGTTGCTATTATAATGAAGTTTTAAAGTTTGTCTTATTTTTCCTCTTTCCCTATTGTAGTTTCTCTGTGATATGGAATCTTAATTCTGATGAATAATGGGATAAAATCCTTTAGCAACGATCTGTCATAGGAAGAATGGTTTTAAAGTGTAGAACCTGGACCTGCAGCATCAGCATTATTCAGAAACCACTCAGCATTATTCAGGCTCCCTTTGGAGCAGGATATCAGTCTTTTTTCCTGTTTTCCTTTAGAAAATCTTATTGTCTATTGACAAATTGTAATTGTATGTATTTATGGGGTGGAAAGATGATATGTATATGCAATATAAAATAATTAAGGTAGCTATCACTTCAAATACTTATTTATTTTTCTTGACTAATTACAGCATTGTATTCATTATCTAATAGGTCCCCAGTCCTTCTCTCCTACTCTGGTCACCACCGCTCTGTTTCTATGAGTTCAATTGCTTTAGGCTTAGATTATAATAATCTGTATTTTCATGAGATATATGCTAAAGTCTGGAGCCACTAAACTAGAAGGAGGGTAGAAATGTATACACATAGAAAAAACATGGTCCACAAAATCTGTTGTCTATTTTATATTTTCTACATGCAATAAGCACAAAAATATTTACATTATAAATATCATTTTCCAGAAATCATAAATTTATGTAACTCAAAATAGAGTTAATACAGAATTGATTTAAATATTAATGTATAAGACTAGTTCAGGGAGCCTCATCAAATATCTGATATTGTTATTGATCATGATAATAAAGGATATAAATATATAATATTATAGATTATAAGATAGTTTTGTAACAGAAAGTATAATACACACAGTTGGTTTGCTCAAACATTTAGCATTGAGTAGAAAATCATGATTTGAATGTGAGACTTTTGGCAACAAGGCCAGTGTTCTTCTGCTGGTGACAGAGTTACTTACACTGTGAGTGAAGTACTTTAAATATGCAACAACAATGAAGTAATATTGTCACAATAATGGTGATTAGGCAAAGTGATATTTTCTTAACATTTTCCACTGTTTGATGAAAACCAGGTTTAATTAGAGAAAGAGAGAAACAGATGGTGCTCTCTGAAGAGTGGAAGGAAATGTTTGAACATTTTGCAGGAGTTAAAGAAGGAATCCACGTGTGGAAGAGAGATGATGTGGGTGAAGATAACTGAGTGCTGAGCTGTGAAAGTTATAAAACTCAGAGCACATGATGAGGCACCAGTCCTCCATCAGGAGAAAGGACAGAGAAGGATATGCTTGAATTAGGCAGCTTGTGGCCATTAAAGCTATAGGGCTTAAAATATCTGAGACTGAGCAGGTGATGGGAAGGGTGCCTCCCGCATGATCCACAAACCTGTATTCATGGTGCTAGTATAAGCCAAGACCAGAGAGAGACAAATAAGGGCCCTGGATCAGATGCAAAACACAAGAGGAGGCACCAGAAAAGACAAACAGATGAATATAATAAAGAAGATTATTTTATTGCAATGCGTTTTTAAAAAGTATCGAATGTGCATGAAATCTATATGAACATGATAGCAGAATTCCAAATAAAATTGTTCGTTTTATTCAGTTCTTCCTGTTTCTGCCTCTAGATGCCTCAGCACAGCACTGTTACTGACCTTGTTTTCCTTGTGACATTTTGTTCATTTTGGAGTTTTTGCATTAACTTTTATTTTAGAAAACATAATGTTAAAATAGTATTGCTCACGATAATTAGCGTCTCAGCCCTTACATTTTGCACATGAGGTAGGTACATGCTCACCCTACTCTAGCTCTGGTCCTGTCCTAGGCTAAGGGCTTTGTGTGAATTATTTCAAGGATTTATTTTGACCCCTAAAATATGAAATTTGTTGGCTATGCAGATTGACTTTTTCTAAAAACTGCATTTAGTACAGAGTCTTCAGGGTCTCACTACACACATTGAACTCATAGTGGTCCTTCTGTTTTCAGCCTCCCAAGTGCTGAGATTACAGATGTGTGCCACCATGCCCAGACTCAGTCACAGTTTCAGTGTACCCTGGGGGTGGGGATGGCATGGTATCCCAGGGATCAAATCCATTCCCTGTGTCTGCCTAAGCAGGCACTTTAATCCACTGAGCTATGTGGTCAGCCCGTGACTTTTTAATGCAATAAATGATATGGTGTTTGAAAAATACATGTATCTATACAAAACATACAAATATGCAAGCATCCTTTCATGACTTGGAAGTATAGTATGACATTTTCTGTTTGTAATAGCTAAAATGCACACAGACACATCTGCATTTACCTGGATCCATTTTTATATTTCTTTCTTTTTCTTTCTTCCTTTTTTGGTGGTACTGGTGATGGAACTTAGAACCTCGTATTTGCCAGGTGGGCTCTTATTCTACTGAGCTATCTCTCCAATCCCCCCATTTATATTTTTTCCTACTCTTTCTGTGAAACATGCCAAATCACATTAATCCTGTTAAGCTCAGGAATCCTTGAGCCACCCCGGAAGTGTTCCTCATAATCCCTTTCTCTGTGCCAGGTAAAGTAACCTAAGAAAGAAACAGTGGGAAAACAATGGGGGGGGGGACAACTGATACCACAGCATAGAAGTTGTTGGCTTCCTTGCCTTGATGCCAGGTCCCACGAAGCCTGGTATGTACCACTATGAGCTCCAGATTCAGCTTATCTGGGGAGGACCCTGAAAGTCCTGAATGATGCCAGTATATAGCCAGCAAGGTTTACTCTGTTGAACAACCTAGGTCCTTCACTTCATGGCTCAGTATACTTGAAACTCTGCATGGCCACATTCAAAGTAAGATAGATATTTGATTTGGACACCTTCTACATGTTTGGTATGCTATGACTGAGTTTATAAATAGTAAAGTATCTAAACTATCTTGGCAATAGACTTTTTAATAAGTGTGACATAAATAGGCATAAGATAGTTGTCTCTTACAAGAAAAGGAGATTGCCATTAAGTTTACACTGGGATGTATGTGTTGTGCATCCATTTTCTTCCATATGTGCCAAAGGAATTTCGGTAAGTATTTATTTCTCATTGATGACTTTAGTAAAGATTGACTTTGAGGACTGAGGTAAAAGTTGAGGGCTTTTCTGGAACAGAAAGACAATTCACTCTCCACAAGAAACCTTAGCTTTTCTTGCACAAAGCTTAATAAAGGAAGCTGTATTAGTCAGCTTTCTGATGCTATGATTAAATGCATTAAAGTAATACTTTAAGTAAGAAAAGGTTTATTTTAGATCAGTGTTTCAAAGTTTCTCACCCATAGTTGGCTAGCTCTATTGCTTTCAGGTCAGAGGAAAGGCAGAGATGTCATGGTGGGAGGGTATGGCAGAGAAAACCTGCTTACTTGGTGGTATTAGAAAGTGTGTGGTGAGCATATAGTATCTAACTGATATCCAAAGCAAGAGGATGACATCTAGTGCTTGAAGTTGGAGCAGGCGTTATGCTGGCACTTTCCATTCTGATTCCTCAAGAAATCACATGGATACCAAACACCCACTTTATTTCTTCTGGAGTCATGGGCTGGATGGATTTGTACCTGATATTCATGAGCATTAAGCAACCATAATTGTTCACCACAGTCTCTTGCTGAAGTGCTCAGCAGCCTGAAAACTGTTATGGAAAAATACAACATTCTCAAATTGATCTTAATGACATGTACAGCCAGTAACATGACTCTCCATATATACTTCTTTTGAGGTTCATGCACATGTACCCTGGGTCATTTTCCTCATACACATGCGACAAGGAATATGTTATAAAATAACTTTGTGAAATGTCATCGTTATCAGCGTGTTAAGAATAAGAGCAACCATTACTATTTTAAGTTAGTAGGGAACAGGTTCTTGAAGGCAGAAGCAATACTTTGGCTGTAGGCTGGTCTCTCTTCTCTCTCTGGCTAGCCAGTTTGAGAGTTAGTGCTCAGTAAGCCTTGGATTGCCTGTTTTTCCAACAAAATAAAAAAAGATCCTTTGGCACTGTTAAACAATGACTTTAGCAGTATTTATGTCTAGTACTCTACAGCCTTCTTAGATGGGTTGTTTTCCCTTCCCTTGAGCCCAGAAACTTTCCTGTTTTCAGTAATCAATGGAGTATTTCACAAGTGATCCTATGTGATTTCTTCGAAGAGGTCATAACTCTGACATTTAAGAATTACCCTGAAGCCACCATTGTACAGATTTCATGTGGGACACCCTAGGAAGACAGAGTGAGACAGCTGGAGAGTTTCAACTTTTGGTCCCCAGGTGCTAAAGTCTTCCCAGTTTAGTCATCAGAAGATCATCGAGTGCAATTAGGATGATTGCAGCCAACCTATAGCCGCACCAGTGGACAAGAAGTAAAGAAGAGCTACCATGTCAGTTCACTGCACGAATTGCAGATTCACGGGTAACAGATATTGTCATTGTTTAATTGATGCCATTGATATTAGTTTTAGAGAGGTGTTTTATACCACTGAATTGCTGGTAGAGAGGAAGGACATCTATTAGGTTAGTCAATATAATTAAAGAAAAGAATACCTCATTGGAACATCTCACATAAGTGCAATTCTCTCATGTGACTCTCCTTACCCCTTAGCACCTCTTATCTTTCTCTATACTAATTGCAGTATATATTTATCTAGTTATTTATTCTTGTTCTCTACAGTAGTAGAGGGAGTTCTGCCCAGGGAGAAACAGATTTTGATTGTCTCATCCGAGGATCTAGAGTGTAATAATGCCTGACAAAGTAATGTAGAGTGTATGAGAGATAATGATGATAATGCCTATCCTTACTAGAATAATAGTAAAAAATAGATCATCTATTTATTTCAGAGAGCTGTGATCTGAGCCAGATACTTATGAGAATAAAAAGAAAATGTTCTTAAGCAAGTCTGTTTTTATAATAATGAAAAAATGGCTGGATTTTTTATGTTACTTTTCTTTACTATTACCAATAAAGGCCAAAATTAACAATTATTTGGCAATGTTTTCCTTTTCTTAGTTAAGGAAATGGAATGAACTTTGAGATGCAGATTTTCTTGAATTATCAAGGACCTAATAAGTGAAATATTTGTAACCAAGCTAAAGAAACTTACCATTGACTTTATAAAATCTTTATGAGTTATATGAGATGATAGTTCATGGCATGAGAAGACCACAACAAATGACTCAAGGAGTGAAATTTGCAACTCATAGACATAAATCTGTATAATGTACCATGGTGGAAAGATTCTGAAAGTATTGAAATAGTAGAGGATCTTATTTAGCTCTGACATAAAGCCATTTCTTCTTTCTTTCTTTCTTTCTTTCTTTCTTTTTCTTTCTTTCTTTCTTTCTTTCTTTCTTTTTTGTTTTGATTTTAACATTTTCAACTTCAATTCTAAATCTTCAAGTTCTTGCTAAAGTAATCTGCTAGACAAGTTATGAAGTTGGAATGGATAGTTACTATTTTGGTATTTGTGACCTCAATGACTTGAGGTTTTTTATTCTATCCACGGAGATCAAATGAAGGGGTCAGGACTTGAAGTAAGGGTCAGATTTGAAACTAGTGGCTCTGAGCATGATTAAAGATTTGGGAACACTGTGGTGGAATAGCTAGGGTGCAGAAATAGTGCATGAGCCCTCCCACCTCAGGCATCTGATACATCAGAGAGTAAGATTTGGCTGTATGTCCTGCTATAGCAGTTGTTACTTACTTGTGGTTGTGAGAATGAGCTAAAGAATTACAAACATACTCAATCCATACATTTTCTAGTGGAAAACATAGCTGATCCGTCCCTGTCTTCCATTAGAAGTTTGAAATTTCATCTTTTTAAGTGTTGACCTAGCATAGTTAGGTGCATCATGAGGGACATTAAAAGCAATAAACCAAAATGCAAATAATAGCATCAACTGAAGTGAAAAACTAATACATGTATCTTTGCCTTCATTTAAGTTAGTTCCTTAAGAGAGCTGAAACTGTTGAATCAAAAACCAGTACTCTTAATTCACATGAAGTATGCATTTTTATAATCTATCCAGATATGCAGTATGCATTTGTATTGTTTCAATAGTTTAGTGCGTTACCCTAACTTTACTGTCATCAACAGGAAGTGTTACAATTGCCAAAAGTCTTTGTGTATATATTAACTAACTGGTTAACTTCAGTTTCTTAGCATATTAGTCAAGTTCCAAAAATTTTAAACTGTTGACTCATAATGACTTCTTATTGTGATTTTGTTATTTTAAACTATTTCACATGTATAGTTTGGTAGCATTAAGTACATCCTCAGCACTGAACAACAATTACTACTATCTATCTTCAGAATTTTGGCTTTGTCCCACATGAAAACTCTATACCCATTAAGAAAGTATATTCCCGGGGTCAGCAAGATGGCTGAAGTGGTCTAAAGCACTTGCCTAGGCAAGCTTAGACAACCGCAGGGACCCTGGTTAGATCCCTGGCTATGCCAGCCCCACCCCCAGTGCAGGATAAGCCAGCCATAATACACACACACACACACACACACACACACACACATATATATATATATATATATATATATATATATAATTTGAATTCCAAATATGTATGTATGTATGTTTTCCTGTAATTCAATGCATATAAGAGAGGTATAATCAAAACTCATGAGAAAAGAGGAAATTTGTTTCTGCTATGAAGTGTGAAAAACATCAAAGGTTTTAGGAAGCAAAAGCAGGAAACCTGGAATAAAGTTATACTCTATATTGAAGCATGTGAAAATCAGAAGACATTCTTTGAATGTAGATATCTAATTTTCACTTGTGATGCCTCCTGAAATTTCCATTTTCAAATATTAGTACAGTACTTACTATATTACTCACTATATATTATTAATGACACTATTCCATCACTCATTTGTGTTCAATACTAAAGATGAGGAATTGAGCTACATGTGTGATTCAGAAGGAGGACTCTGTGTTGCCCATGGCACAGCAATCCACTGAAGTGCTGGAGAAAACTTCATGCTCTCTTGCGACAGGCACGTGGGTCAGTTCAATCATATCAGAACTTCAAAAGGCCCAGAAGTCCTATAAGACAATTGGTGTCATCATTTCTCACAGCAACTTTGAAGACTCACCGTCAGCCAGACCAAACAAAGATCCCCACATAGTCCTTGCTGTAAGATATTCTCTTTTTAAAAAGAACATGAGGGAAAGTTGCCTTTAAAGTTCATTCAAACATACCAAGACCATGAGATTCAACTACTCCACAACTTAGTGTGTTGGAAGCCACTCCCAGTTGTCCAAAATTGAATAAGCAATTCTCTAGTTTGCTTTCCCACACAAATAAAACCAACATGCAGATACATGAGAACCAGGTTGTGGGGGGACAAAGAACAAGTCAAGGCTTCTTTTAAAGGTTACTAAGATGCCAGGAAAAAGATGCTTGTTGAACTAAATGTTTGCTCCATGTTAACTATTTTAAGAGATTTCACCTTAACTATCAGATGATTTTCTCCAGACTGATGATCACAGCTGTTCCCTTAACACATTAGGTTGTCCCTTTCATTTTCCATTTTTCTTTGTGCTTTTCTACCTTCCCTTCAACTCTGCCCAAACACACACACACACACACAAACACACTTGACAATTCTTCTTGTCACAAACTCAACTTATCTTTCTTGAACTTTTGTTTCTTTTACACAGGAAAACAATTCAATTAAAACCCACTAGGATATTGACTTAGACATCACTACCCAGCAGTAGTGGCTTTGGTGACTGGCACGTTTGTTTTAGTAAGCAAATTCTTATCAGTAATCAGCCTGATGAAGGCAAAAGACTCCAAGACAAATAAATGAAAGGCCCTGTGACACTATTAGAAAATGGGATTCAAGTTCCATTCCCAGAAGGTTTATTATGGGGCCGCCTCACCTATTATGTTTATCATTTGCTGCTTGGCGTTGATGTCAGACTTGCCCTCTGGACCATAGCTCTGAATTACTGGAAAGGTAAATGGATCAGATAAAGTAATCAGACACTTTCCCTAGTGTAATTACTTGAGCTCATTTTATGGATATCTTTGTTCAGATGACCTTGCTTAATGCCCGGCACACAGCTGAGATATTGTCTAATGACATGCATACCTGAAGAGTCCCGGTACAAGGACCAGGAAACCATGACTCCTCTGTGACACAGTGTCTTCTGCCTTCTGCAGCACTCTCTGAGCTGGTGCAGATTAATCTGACTGGAGAAGGTAGTTTCGTGAAGGTTCAGATTCAGATGGTGTGCATACACAAACCAGGTTTCTGAAGATGACGTTAATAGAGAACTTGTGATGGAATTATTTTTTCAACACAAAATCATCCTTTGGAGGAAATACATGACAGGTTCCCTGCCTTTGCATTGCTTATCCAGAAAAAGACCAACAGTTAAGCATATGCACATGCATAGTAATATGCTATGATTAAAAAGCCTAAAGTACTTAGAGGAATAAATCGAACCTGGGCAACAGCAAATATTCTCAAGTAGGTAAGTTCACCCTGGATATCACAAGTCTCATTCTTAGTCATGTGTTTCCTTTGTCATTCTTATTTGTATTTATTTATTCATTAATATGAATATAATTTCCCTTGGAATCTGCATGGTGGTGGTTTCAGGACTCCCCAACAACACCAAAATGTGTGGCTGTCAAATCCACTATATAAAATGGCAAAATATTTGCATATAACCTACAGACGTCCCCCAACACACTAGGAGGTCATTTCCAGATTACTTAGTGTCTCATAGAGTGTAAATGCTATGTTAATACTTACTGTATTGTATTACTTAGGGGAATAATTACACAGAAATAATGCATTTGCCATTCATTTTCAGTTTCTCGTTGGTGGTATTTGCAGATGAGAAACCTGCAGTACATAGTGCTGACTGCGTAATGCTGAATACAATGATAAGGTCCCTCTCTTCAGGAGTTAATAATTCAAAGACTAAAATACCAGTAGCTTGTCTCAGAAGCACTTTAGCATATATTGCTGATTTCATTAACAAAACAGAAATGCTAATAAGGATGGCACAGTCTTTCTGTGGCAATTTACATGAGCCCTTGTACTCTTCCCTGTATTGTGAGTGTATCTAATCCTCACAGAGAATCTCATGTGAGTATTCTTGTGGTCCTATCTGTTTCACATGTGTGAAAACTGAGGGACAAGGTCATTAAATAAAACACAAAAATGCAGACATCAGGTAAGAGGGAAGCTACCCTGTGGATTTAGGTTGCTCTACATCAGACAGTATTCTATCAAGAGTCTCATTATGAGAGCTAGTGCTCCCTCTGACTATGATTTTTCCCTGGGTTTTCTGTAGATAAGAGAACAAGGGTAAGAGGAGCCATCAGGGAACACATAAATAGAGACAAGTAGAGGGGCTTACTGAGAAGTAAGGATGCTTAATAAGGAAAAGAACATGGTATGGGGGAGTAAAGACATCACACTTAGAAGAACTTTCTATTTATTTAAGTCTAGGAATAACACCCTCTATCTTTATAAACAGTTCATGAAGATCACACATGACCTAACATTTCTCAGTTAATCAGTGACACCACTGTGAACAGTGATAAGTTATCAATGATGATCTTAGTTATTTAAGGACAGAAGGCACCTAATAACTTGCATTAATTAAGTTGAAGTATTAAATTCATTAAAAGCATCTTTTTTTCACTTCCTTTCACATGAAGGTATAGACTATCAGTGTGGTCTTGCAGTAGAATTTCCTATAACATTTCTAAACTTCTAAATATTGATGGTTTTAACTCAGTCAAATTTCTAGAAATGTGTCAATAGCTATGTAATTGGTGTGGATCAAAAGCTCATTCTTCAGTGATTTGAATTCTAATTTGATCAAGATTTATAAACATATCTCAAAAAACATATCTTATATGCTGCAGAAATCCTGAGAGCACAACAGACAGAAAGATGATTACCATTGGAGGAAATAATGCATTAATACTGAGATTTCTTATAAAACATTGATTTAATTTTGTTCTAAGTATATTTTAAGACAGAACATTTTTTAAATTTTAAACAATTTTTAAATCGTTTAAATCTCTTCTTCCATTTTTGAGATAATAGGTTAGTTTCTCTTTTATACTGCAAATCTGATGTGCAGTCTGAAACTTCACAAATAGTAACAGTGAAAATAACTACAAGCCAAGCATGTCCAAAAAGCAACTAGTAATGTCTGCCACGACCTCTGGATGGATAGTGGCAATGGTCTGGACATTTATCTGCTCATTGTCTTAGTCACTTTTTACTGGTTGCTGGGACAAATACCCGACACTCAAAATGAAGGAAGGAAAAGTTCATTTAGCTCACAGTTAGTGGAGGTTTCAGTCCATATTTGGCTGGCCCAAGGCTGAGTGGAGCAGGGCGGAGAGCATCCAGTTCATGGTGGCAGAACAGCAACAAAATGGTGACAGAGGCAGCCAATCAATCAGGGCAGCAGAGAGCAATAGCTCTAGTCTGTCTCTCTGATTCCCTTTGTATTACACTGAGGCTCTTTGCCTTAGCCTCCGCCTTCGGCTACACCCATAATCCCAGAAGTACTTCGACCCATCATACCATCAGTACTAAAACCCATAATGCCAGGGATCAAGGATCAAGTCTCAAACTCTAGAAGTCCCCGCCCAATGACTACATAAGGCTTTGGGGGGACCACTAGACATAAACCATAACACCCATGAAATCTTATATGCTGAAATTTAATTGATGATATTGTCTCAGTACTTTTCATTCATTGCTGGGACAAAAAACCTAACACCCAAAATTAAGAAAGCAAAGATTTCTTTTACTCTTAGTTTGTTGAGGTTTTAGTCTATAGTCATCTGGCTCCAATGCAGAGTGGCACATGGAATGGGGAGGCAGTTTGTGCTGCTGCAAAACAGCAAAACAGCAAACACAAGAATAGAGGAGCAGTGGCCTATTTCTTTCCATAGAATACATTCAGGCTATCTGCCCCAGGGCAGGTATAGCTCAGACCCAAAATCTCAGCATTGGCTCATAAATCAATCACAAACTCTAGAAACTTCTCCATGACTGCACGAGGTTTTAGGGGAATAGCTAGACAAGAACCATAACAGGGTCTTTGGGAGGTGAGGAAGAAAGAAGTCCAAGCCTTCCTGGATCAGGTTATTCCTTTTCCAAGAGACTTGATCACTTCTACCACATAAGTACACAGTGAGAAGGTACTGCATATGACATACCAAAAGTGTCAGCGCTGTTACTCAGTTTTCTACTTCTATGAAAAAATTTATAAGATAATCAATTTAATATTTGGCTCATGACTTCAGTGTAATTCACAGTTAGTAACTGTGTCATTATTAACCTGTGGCTACACAGTGCCTTGTGGCAGGTGCATGTGGCTAATGGTTGCTTGCGTTAGGTCATTGCAGATGGAGTGGGGGGAGAAACTATAAGTCCAATATTGTCTTCAAAGGAACAACTTCAGTGAGCTTATTCCCTCCCAGTAGGCCTCTTTCTTCAACAAATTGCACTTAGAGGACATTTAAGACCAAATCCTGAAAAGGCAGCTTGGGCTTGGGCTTGCCAGGTTTTATAACTAAAGCAATATACTTCTGTTATGTTATCCTGCTCAGGGTATTTTGTTATAGTGCACTGAGAAGACTAAACGGTAATGATATAATATGGACCATGAGTTTGACAAACCTATTTTAGATCACTCATTGAAGAAATGTCTGGCCAAAAGAGGCTTCTCTACAGACAGCATACCTTTAAACGGTAATATAAATGTGAAAACATGAAATAGCTCATATCCTGTCCTGCCTCTACATTGTTCATGTGAGAACAGATGAAAGTATTTTTTTTTTTCCAAGTGTTTCAGGAGCTGAAAAATTCCATAACCATTTCTTTGTCCCCTACCTTTGTTGTCATTACAGCCAAGCAAGCTGGTCTGAGTTGTGTAAACTCCAATGTAGGCAAAACTTAGCTTTTTGTAAATGGCAGCTTCACCAACAACTAGAATCTATGATTATTACAGTTGTTTTATTTTTAGGACTTTTCACACAAAATGTGATGCCATTGTTGCAACTCTCCAAGGAGCTATAAAAAAATCATAACTAAAACAGCCAGATAACTAAAATTTTTATAGTAAAGCTCAGGTGAAAGGCCTTTATAAAGCCTAATAGCAATGTTTAGCGAACTCAAAATAAGGAGAAAATTTATCTAATTCCTATTCTTACCTGATGTAATAGTAAGTAAGTAAGTAAATAAATAAATAAATAAATAAAGCAAGCATGTAGTTCAGCTGTACAGTGTAACTTAAATTATTCTCATTTTATTTTGTGTCTTTGACCAAAGAATTCTATTTTCTTGAGGACCTAAAAATCTTTAAATATGCTGACTTCATGCATATGCTAAGAACCACAGTGGGTGTAACTGTGACATTTCTCCAGATCTTTGGTGGCATTTTGTCCATTTATATATCATCACCATGGATACTGAGATAAAATTTGAAATTATTCCAATGTAAGTCTGACAGAACCTCATTAGGTTTTCTTAGACTCTTGTAATTAGGTAAGAATAGACCACTGATTGAGAAGGTTAGAACAGCCAGAGACAGGGTTACATTTCAGACTAACAGTCACAGTATCCTTTCTTCTAAAACCTCCTCTGTATAGCAGAGGCTTCTTTCAACCTGGAATCAGTAGCCCATGGTTTGCTAAGCTCAGCCTTGAGGAGGAGGAGGAAGACAACAAGGTACTCTTCTGTGTTTAGGGATGAATAACTAAAGTGGGCTTTTCATTTTCAAAGCTAAGGCCTTTGAGATGTTTTGATGTTAACTTAAGAAAAGCCTAGAATCCTGTGAAGGTTAAGTCCCTGAAACTTAATATTGAAATTTCCCATCATTATTTTTCTTTTAAAAATGAATATAATTATGAAGGATACAAGTAGCACTAAACCCACATTTTCCCTGAACTAGAAATCACTTACCAACAGGAATGGCATAGGCCTGATTCATATTCTCAATAATCTTTAAATCCATGACTTGTTGCTGGGCATAGAGGTGAAGTTTACATGATGAACAATTTTTCAACAAACACATTTTGTTTTCTGAAGAGGCCAGTGCATGAAATCTCACTAATCTTGGCTATGTTGTTTGCAAAAATTATCATAAATGTTCTGTTTGACTTTGAGGGGTTTTAACTAGAGGAGAATTTTCACACATTTTAAACTTCCTATAATGAATAAGAAGTTAGACTAATTGAAAGTCTTATAGGGGAGCTTATTAGTTCCAACAAATAGCTCAACTCCATTATTTGACAAAGAATTTACACTGTGGCCTTTTAAAGTTCTCTTCGGGTTTATAAAAGGAAAAAATGGTTCAGGTAGAAAGAAAGTCAGTTTGTTATTTTTGTCAAAGGAGAACTTTCCACTACTAAACTGACTTAAAAACTGTGTTTAGAATCCTGTAACCTAATATGCAAGAGCAATCTGCACGGACACATGGGCCATCCCCATGAAGAAGAACATGGTGCAGAGCTAAGCTACAGCATACCTGAAGGATATTCATAATGAACTGGTGCTTTGTACATAGCTGTTACTAACATAAAACATAGTTTTCTCTGTTAATATTATATTACTTCCTCTGCTTTTACTCAAAAAGAGGTCAAATATATGCCAGTGAATTTGCAGAAATTGAAGATAGAAGTTGACACAGTTAACTGTTTATAACCATGATTTTTGTTTATCTGTGGTTAAGGGAAGAGGTACAATGTGACAATTCCAAAAAACACATTTGCTTGTCATACCTAGAGTAGTAGGTGCTACTGGCAGCTGAGATATTGCTCAATGCCATGCAGTGCACAGGACAGACTAAAATATAAGGCTCCAAAATCATCAGTTAATATCATTTTGATAGCTTGAACATCTTTCCTTATCTGGCCTTCTAAATTGGTCATTTATACCTTTGAGAAAGAAGATTCTTGCAGAGCTGAAACATGTGACACGTTCTGATTCTTCAGAAGTTAGGAAGCTCCCTTTTCCTCCAGAGGTAGTGCTAAGGCAAGCAAAATCACCACAGTGACCCCTAGGATTGGAGGGCAGATTTAGTTTATATCACTGGACATGGATTGGGATCATTCCCTCAACATCGGGCCCCAAGGCTCCAGGTGGGAGATTTTTAAGGGATTGCAAAGGGAAAGTTCAGAAGTAGAGTACTCGGCAATCTTTGACTGGTTCTTACAATATGCATCACAGTGGCCCGCGGTTTCTACAACACAGAAGCAAGGAGAACTGTAATAGGAAATATACCTGGGCAACTGAGAAATGGAGATGAACTGGCTGGAGGAGGGAGGGGTACATTTTCTATTATAATAGGAAAGTTCATTATGTAAAGTTCTCTATAATAGAAGAGTTCATAATATAGAATACTGGGAAATCACTTAAAACTATTCACTGTAGTCCTTAAAACTCATGCTCAAAAATAGCAATTCTAGGACCACGGAGATAGCTCAGTGGAATAAGTGCTTGCCTGGCAAGTGCAAGGTCCCAAGTTCAATCCCTGGTATGAAAGAGAGAGAGAGAGAGAGAGAGAGAGAGAGAGAGAGAGAGAGAGAGAGAGAGAGAGAGAGAGAGAGAGAGAGAGA
>PVJA010042478.1:0-17301 GCA_004027025.1 Myocastor coypus | reverse complement strand
GCACTTGTGCTGTGGAGCTATCTCCCAGCCCCTTAGAAATGAGTTTTCAGTGTGAGATAGGGGAAGGTTTTCCTGTATGGACATCACCCCTGAGTACTGTTACTTCTGCATAAGCCCCTGCATCTGTGTGGCAAACATGGTGTCCCCTGGGGTGCAGATGCCCCTGGGAGGTTTGAAAGCTCCCTGTTTCCTCTGCATAAACTACTTGGTGCCAAGGATGTCAGATGCCAACTTGCCTTGTAAGCCATTCAGAGGTACAAGCACATGGAAGGGCAAAGGCCCATTTTCTGGGCTTCCCAAGGCTGGGTGGTGGGGCTGGAGGTCTTTGGTGGTAACAGAGCTGTATAATTCCTGCTTGAGTCGACCCAGTGAGTCCCAGCCCACCATGACCCTTCAGACGGCACGGTGGATTACAATAGTGGGCACCATGCATGTGATTCAGCATTCCAGCTGGAGCCTGGCCTCTGGCCAGCAGCTGTACCCTATGTGATCCCACAGTGCCACCATAGCCAGGACAGCCTGAGTGTGGATGTGTGGATGTCAGGGGCACCAGCTCCTCTGTCCTGCCCTTTTGCACTCAAGGATTTGCCTGCCATACCAGTACCCAGGCCCTATGTGTTTCCAAGTCTTCACCTACCCTCTATCCCTGCATGCCCACCTGCCCATATGCCCCAGACTTTTCCTTACTTCCTGTGGGGCCCTACAAGGCTGCACAGCCTACCTTCTTTCTTTTTTATTTCATGACATGTGGTCACATGGTGGATCTCGGGCTGTTTTTTTTTTTTTAGGTTATAAGCAGAAAAATATGGAACAATTCACAAATGTGTGTGTCATCCTTGCACAGGGACCATGCTAATCTCTGTATCATTCCAATTTTAGTATATGTGCTGCTATAGCAAGCACAAGGGCTGCTCTTGAACTCCCTATGTAACCCAGACCAAGTTCAAATTTATAGCTACTCTGCCTCAAACTCCTGAATACTGAAATTACAGCCATGTGCTCTACCTCATCCATAAACCACTACTGCACATGGTCACCTGTAGACACTGAAGGTTCCAAAACAGGACCACCTCATCCCATCTTGAGGCCTGGCCCCTAGACTCCTGGGTGTCTGCCATCTGAATAGCACCAGAAGTTCAAGGCCAGCATGACGTACACCGCAAGATTCTGTCTCAACAAAACAGGGGTGATGCTGGCAAAATATCTCAGTGGTCTAAGTAACTTCCTAAAGTGCAAGGACCTGCATTCAATCCCCAGTACCATATGCTGTGCCAGCCACTGAAACAGTGTGGCAGTGCATGCCTATAATCTCAGCACTGGGGAGGATCACTATGAGTCCCAGCTGTGAGTCCGTGCTGCATGCACACAAGACCCTGTACCAAATAAATGAATAGCACAAGAGAACAGAACCTAGATGGTGAAAGAAACAAAAGCATAAATGTGCACTTAGGAAAGGTGGGGGGAACAAGAGGGAGAGAAATACCCAAGACAAATGAGAGCTGCAGGCAGACGCTGTGAGGTCAGCCATGCAGGCAGTGAGAAGCTACACATCGTTACATGCAGGACAGGACGCAGGCCAGACCCTCACGGGGTGCTCACTGGCTCAGAATGGGCCCTTGGAGCTGTTGGGTGAGGCCAGCTGTCCCTCACTTGAAACCAGGGGCCTCAGGAAGGTAGATGTGCAGATGGACACCTTGCCTGTGTCCTCTTCTGTTTCCTTCGGTGGTGCAGGGAATGAAACACGAGGCCTTTGATATATGTGTGTGAAGTGTGAGCTTCACCACTAACCCTTAGCTTCTCAACTCTAATTCCATCTGCTTTCACTGAGGGTGGCAACAGCACTCCTTTAGGTCCTTCTGTCACCTTCCCTACCTCCTCCATGATGTAGTCCATCTCAGTTTCCATCTGTCTTGATCCATGTCCCAACCCTCTACCCCACTCTAACTTTGGTCTATGGATGTTGCTCTCACACTGGCCACAGACCCTGGATTTGCACCCAGTTGTCTCCAGAGAGGAGAAGGGAATATACATGTATTTGGTGGCTGAAGGGGACTAGGAATGTAGAATCAAGGTCCAGCAAGAGGATCCAGTTCTGACAGCAGGGTTGGGGATCACTCTGTCCACTTGTGAAGACTCTTAGAGACTAGGAAGACAGGGAAACCAAAGGCAGGTAGAGAGGAAATCATGAAAACATACACAGAATAGGAAGGATAGGGAGAAAAATTACAATAAAGAAGATAAAAGTGGCATGTGGCTGTGATCCTGGCTAAACTGAAAGGCTGGGGAAAAAAAGGCTGGCACTTGAGAGGCTGAGGCAGGAAGATTGTTGTGAGTTTGAGACCAGCCTGGGCTACAAAGTGAATGCAAGGCCAGCCTGAACTGCATAACAAGACTATCTCAAAAACACACACAAAAAAGGTTATTACCATTTTTGTGGAAAACCTATGACAATACATGAAATGTCATGTAGCAGTAAGGAACACACACAGACTGGAGCCAGTTGTTGTGTAAGTTTCAATTCTAGCTGGGCCAGGTATGGTGGTGCACACCTGTAATCCTAGCACTCAGGAGGCTGAGGCAGCAGGATCATTGAGAGTTGAAGACCAGCCTGGGCTATGAAGTGAGCTCAAGGCCAGCCTGCAGTGCATGAGACCTTGTCTCAAAAAAAGACTTAAAAAAAAAAAGACTATGGTAGAAGGATCACAAGTCCCAGGCCAAACCTGCGCAATATTATTTTTAATGTATTGGTACATTTTATTTATTTTTTTAGTGTATTTTTTTTTCTTGTTTCAGAACTTTTGTTTGTTTATTTATTTATTTTTCTGACCGACTCAGCCTGCCCTGAGGGCAGGGCTGGTGCAGCATGTGGTGCTAGGGATCAAACTGCGGTCCCTGCAGCCACTTAAGCTTTTCTAAGCAGGCGCTTTAGGCTGCTGAACCATCCTGCTGGGCCCCTGTATTGGTACATTTTAGATATACATAGTGATGCTATAGGGAATTTGTACCTGTACATGATATGTCTTTTTTTTTTTTCATTCCCCTCCCTGCTTTATTTACAAAAGCTTTGTTCTCATCTTTTTCCTTTTCTTTTTTTGTCTTTTTGAGACAGGGTCTCACTGTGCAGTTTGGGCTGGCCTTGAGCGCACTTTTGTAGCCCAGGCTGGTCTTGAATTTGCACCAATCCTCCTGCCTCAGCCTCCCATGTGCTGCGATTACAGGCATGAGCAACCATGCCCCGCTCATTTTTTTCCATTTTTAAATTCTTTCTTTACTTGCCCCTTTGCCCCCTTGCTTGTTCACCTTCTTATTTGAACGTTTTTTTTTTTTTTTTCCCATTGCCCAGTATCTATTATGCATTTTGGTCTCATACCAGAGAAACCATGCTGTATTTGACCATATTTGTCTGATATACTTCACTTAAGTATGGTCTCAAGGTGCATCCATTTAGCTAGAAATGTCTTAAGCTAATCCTTCTTTATGACAGAGTACTTCATTGTATTGAACCCTCCCCCACATCTTCTTTATCCATTCCTCAGTTGATGGGCATTTGGGCTGTTATTAAGATCCAGCTATTACAGGGCCCGGCGGGATGGCTCAGTGGTCTAAAGTGCCTGCTTGGGAAAACTTGGGCGGCTTCAGGGACCCCGGTTCGATCCCCAGCACCACATGCTGCGGTAGCCCTGCTGTCAGGGCGGGCTAAGCCGGCCATAAAAATGAGTGAATAAACAAATAAACGTTGTGAAACAAGAAAAAAAATAAGTAAAATAAAAAAATTTAAAAAAAGAGATCCAGCTATTACAAACTGTACTGCTATAACAGGTGTGCATAAAGCACCGAGGTGGGATCTTTTTAGTTCTTTTGAGAGATACCAAGAAAGGGAAGAGTTGGGTGGAATAGAACCTCTAATTTTAGTTTTTTGAGGAATCTTGACATTGATTTCCACACTGGCTGCACCAATTTACAGCCATCAACGATGGAGAAGAGTTCCTTTTCACCACAGCATCTCCAACTTTTTTTTTTTTGAGACAGGGTCTCACCATGCAGTTTGAGCTGGCCTTGTGCTCACTTTTGTAGACCCCAGCCTCGTCTTGAACACAAAGAGTTCCTCCTGGCTCAACCTACCAAGTACTGGATTACAAGCGTGTGCCACTATGCCTAGTTCTGGGGCTGCATAATGGGTGCTTACATCCCAGGCTGAGACAGCATATGCAAGCACCCAAGGCCAAGACCGTGTGGCATGTGCGGCTGGGATTCAACTTGGGTCCTTGTGCTTGCTAGGTAGGTGCTTATGCTTTTGTTCTATCTCTCTGGTCCAGCATTTGTTATTGGTTGATTTCTTGACAACAGCCATTGTTTCTGGGGAGAGATGGGATGTAAACATTGTTCTAATTTTCATCTCTTGAATGACCAATGATTTTGAACTTTTTTATCATATAGTTATTTGCTGTTCCTACTTTCTTTGTCTAGAAGTATCTTTTTCAGATGTAGTTTTTTTTTTTTTTTTAATGTATTTGGTACAGGGTCTCACTACCCAGCTCAGACTATTAGTGATCTACCTGTTTTCAGACTCCGTGTGTGCCAAAATGCCCAGACTCAATTGCCTGGGGGTAGAGCTGGCATGGTGCTGGAGATCAAACCTCAGTTCCTGGGCTTACCTAATCAGGTGCTTAGTCTACTGAGCTATCTTGCCAGCCATCAGATGCCTGATTTTGGATTGTATTTTTATTTTTTAATTAATTAATTAGTAGAGTCTCTATATGCAGCTCTGACTGGTAGTTATCTCCTGTCTCAGCCTCCCCAGCACTGGGATTATAAGTATGCAACACCACGCCTGGTCTCAGTGACTGGCTTAGTGTGGGACAGCCACAGCATGCAGCACCAGGAATTGAACCTAGATCCTTGCACTTGCCAGGCAGGTGCTTAGACCTCCAAGCTATCTCCCTTGCCTGGATTGCATCTTTAAGTTTTGAAGGTCGGATTTTTGGAGTTCTTTATATGTTCTTGATAATAATCCTTTGTCTAATAATATCTAAGCAGGAAAAAGCTTTTCTCCACTCTGTGGGGTGTCTCTTCACTCTTCTGGTGGTTTCTCTTACTGTGCAAAAGCTTTCTTTAAAAAAAAATGATAGGGTGGGACTGGGGAGATAGCTCCATGGCACAAGTGCCTGCCTGGCAAGTGCAAGGTTGTGAGTTTGAACCGCGGTCCTGCGAACAAAAAAAAAAAAAGGTAGGGTATACAGGCTTTCACTAAACAGATTGGACTCTTGTTGATTCTCCTGTTTTTAGCTTTCCAAAGCTGAAATTACAGGTGGGATTTCAGGTGTACACCACTACACCCAGTCTCAGTTGTCCTCTCAGTGTGCCCCTCTCAGCTTGCCCCCGGGGTGGGTCCAGCACAGCACACCAGGAATTGAACCCCAGTCCCTGCATCTGCCTAAGCAGGTGCTTTAGCCCGCTGAGCTTTCTGGTGAGCCCTGCAAAGGCCAACTAAGATGAGATTCCAGTTGATTCTTTGTGATAGTTCTTGTACAGTCAGGGTTTTGTTCATAAAATCATTGCCTACACCAATGTCTTCTAGAGTTCTACCTATTTTATCTTCTGACAGATGTAGTGTTTTTGTTTTAATATTTGGATCTTTGACCCATTTTTATTTTAGTTAGTGCATGGTGCAAGATATGAGTGTAGTTTCAATCTTCAGCATGTACAGAGCCAGTTGTCCCAGCACCATTTATTTCAGAACTTTTGATTTGTTTATTTATTTCTTTTTATGGCCATCTCAGCCTGCCCTGAGGGCAGGGCTGGTGCAGCATGTGGTGCCGGGGATCTAAGCCACCTAAGCTTTCCTAAGCAGGCACTTTAGACCACTGAGCCATCCTGTGGGGCCCAGGTTGTGTGTGCTGTTACCTTGTTTGTTTTCGGTCTTTTTTCATTTTATTGATTTTTTTGGTAGAACTGTTTTTTACAGGAGGTTTTATTCTGTTTTTGGTGCCGAGGACTGAACCCAGGGCTTCCAGCTCGCTAGGCAAGCATTCTACCACTGAGCCAAATCCCCAGCACCCCCAGCACCATTTATTAAAGAGGCTGTCTTTCTTCCAGTGAATGTGTTTGACACCTTTGTCAAAGATGAGGTAGCTGAGTGTGTCTGGACTTGCTGCTGCTCTTCGCATCTGTTCAGCATAATTTCAAGTCAGGGATTGTAATGTTCCCTGCCTTGTATTTGTTGCCCAGAATTGCCTTTGCTATTCTAGGTCTTTTTTGTTTCCAAATGAATTTTAGAAATGTTTTCTCTGGTTGTATGAGATGTGCTATTGTTTGTTTATTTTTTGAGACCAGATTTCACTATGCCCTTCTGGCTGACCTTAAACTCACTATGTAGCCCTGGCTGGCCTCAAACTTGAAGTGATCCTACTGCCTCAGCCTCCCATGTGCTAGGATTATAGATGTGTGCCAAAATGCTGAACCATGCCATTGGTATTTTGATTAGGATGCATTAAATCTGTATAGCAGTTTTGGAAGTATGGCCATTTTCATTATATTGCTCTACTCAAGAGCATGAGATATCTTTCCATTTTCTTTCTTTAGGCATTTAGGAAAGGGTCTACAGGGTCTCACTACGTAGATTGGACTCATAGTGATTCTCCTGTTTTTAGCCTCCCAAGTGCTGGGATTACAGGCGTGTGCCACCATGCCAGGTCTCAATCGCTGTCTCAGTGCAGGGCCGGGTGCAGCACACGGGGATATAACCCAGGCCCTGGGCTCTGCCTGAGAAGCTTTAGTCCGCTGAGCTATCTGGCTGTCCCTCCATTTTCTTTTTTTTAAATTTTTTTTTATTGTTTAAATTTAACAATGGTTAAGCCGGGTGTGGTGGCTCATGCCTATAATCCCAGCACTTGGGAGGCTGAGGCAGGAGGATTGGTGCAAGTTCGAGACCAGCCTGGGCTACAAAAGTGAGCTCAAGGCCAGCCTGAACTGCATAGTGAGACCCTGTCTCAAAAAGACAAAAAAAGAATAAATTTAACAATGGTTATATTACATATTTTCATCATCAGATCGGTTTAGATTAATACATATAGGTATATAAGATTCATCAAACAAACATTTACCCTTCTAAATCAGCATTACATTTTTCCCATTTTCTTTTCCCCTTTCTTTTCTTTTTTTAAAATTTTATTTATTATTGTTTTTTCTTGTTTCAGAGCCTTTGTTTGTTTATTCACTCATTTTCATGGCCGGCTCAGCCCGCCCCGAGGGCAGGGCTGGCGCAGCATGTGGTGCCGGGGATCGAACCGCAGTCCCTGAAGCCGCCCAAGCTGCCCCAAGCAGGCGCTTTAGACCACTGAGCCATCCCACTGGGCCCATCCTCTTTCTTTTCTTTGAAAGTTGACATATTGCATATTGTCCTCACAATCGTTCTACAGAGTCCAGTGTGTGGGCATGACCCACCTCTCTATTGATGTTGCTTAGAAAAAAAAAAGAAAAAGGAAAAGAATATATTTCTCTTTGGACTAAGAGGAAGCAGATACATACACAGTCAAATGTTCTGCAATTGTAGTGGGCCACCAGTGAAGCTTGTGATGTTGGAGGCTATTGAATCTAAGCCTCCATTTTCTCTCTTTATTTCTTTTCTCTTTTTTGTGGAACCGAGGATCAAACTCAGGACCTTGCACTTGCCAAACAGGCACTTGTGCCCCTGAGCTATCTCCCCGCCTCCCCCCCCCATTTTCTGATATTAACTTTGATATCCTTTTTCAGAGTACTACAGGTTTTAAATGTAAAGATCTTTTACTTCCTTAGATTGATTCCTAGATCTTTCACTTTTTGGATGTGTTGTAAAAGGTGCTGTTTCTCTAATTGCTGTCTCAGTGAGTTTGTTATTTGTGTATAAGAATGTTATCTTTGTTTTTGCTGAGACAGGGTCTCATTATATAACCTAGGTTAGCTGTGAACTTGCAGTGATCCACCTGCCTCATCCCCTTAAGTGCTGAGACTACAGACATGCGACACCACATCCAACCTTTGATTTTTGACTGTTGACTTTGTATCCAGCTACACCTGAATTTGGGTTATTAAATCTAGAAATCTTTTGGAAAGTTTTTGGCATCTGCTATGTCATCCATAAATAATGATAATTTAACTTCTTCCTTTCTTGTCATTCCTTTTATTTCCCTCTCTTGTCTAATTTCTCTGGCTAATGTTTCCAGAACTATATTGAGTGGGAATGGTGATATCTGCTATCCTTCCCTTGCCTCTTATTTTACAGTGAAAGCTTTTAGTTTTTAATCCATTTAGTATGGTAGTTGGTTTTTTTTTTTAATAATTTTTTATTTTATTTATTTATTTTTTTCTTGTTTCAGAACCTGTTTGTTTTTTCACTCATTTTTATGGCCGGCTCAGCCCGCCCCGAGGGCAGGGCTGGCACAGCATGTGGTGCCGGGGATCGAACCGCGGTCCCTGAAGCCGCCCAAGCTTTCCTAAGCAGGCGCTTTAGACCACTGAGCCATCCCGCTGGGCCCCAAGTATGTAGTTGTTATAGGTGTTGGATTATCATAGACGGCTCTTATCAGATTGGGATAGAGATCATCTATTCTAGATTTCCATAGGTTTTTGTTTTTGTTTTGTTTTGTTTTTATCAAGAATGGGTGATGGGGGCCCGGCGGGATGGCTCAGTGGTCTAAGGCGCCTGCTTGGGAGCTTGGGCAGCTTCAGGGACTGCAGTTCGATCCCCGGCACCACATGCTGCGCCAGCCCTGCCCTTGAGGTGGGCTGAGCCAGCCATAAAAAAATGAGTGAATAAACAAAGGAGCTGAAACAAGAAAAAAATAAATAAATAAAAATTAAAAAAAAAAAAAAGAATGGGTGATGGGCTTTGCCAAATGCATTTTCTGCATCTACTGAGAAGATCATGTAGTTTTTGTCTTTGGCTCAGTTTATATGGTGTATTACATTTGTTGATTCATCTGTGTTGAACCATTCCTGCATCCCTGGATGAATCCCTCTTGGGCATGGTGTATAATCTTCTTGATGATTTGCTGCATTCTGTTTGCTGGTATCTTAGGATTTTTGTGTCTATGTTCTTTTGGCAGATTAGCTTGTAGTTCTCTTTTTGGGTTGGGTCCTTCTCTGATTTTAGTATTAGGATAATGCTTGCTTCCAGGAATCAGTTTCTTAGTATCACCTCTCTTTCAATTTCATTAAATAGTTTGAGAAGTAGCAGCATTAGGTCTTCTCTAAATTTCTTGTAGAATTCAGCAGTAAATGCACCAGGGCTGGGCTTTTTGCTGTTGGTAGGATTTTCATTGCATCTTCAATTTTACTGGCTGGTATTGGTTTATTTAGAATTTTTATACCTTCTTGGTTCAGTCTTGGTTATTCATATGTATCTAGGAATCTAGCCATTTCTTCTGTTTTTCAACAAATTGGAATACAAGTTCTTGAAGTAGGTATTGATGATCTTGTGAGTTTCTGCACGATCTGTTATGATTTTACCCGTTTCCTTCATAACTACATGGATTTGAGTCAGTACTTTCCTTATTTTGAAGAGGTTGTCCAAGGGTTTGTAAATCTTATTTAGTTTTTCAAAGAACCAAGTCTTTGATTCATTGAATTGTGTGTGTGTGTGTGTGTGTGCACGCATGCATGCATGCACATGTGTGAGTGTATGTCAGAAATTGAACTCAGGACCTTGTGTTTATCAGGCATTGATTGTATTGCTTTCTCTCTGTGTGTATTTTTTCCTTTGGTATTATGTTCTTAGTCTCTACAGCATTAATTTCTGCTCTGATCTTTATAATTTCCTTCCTTGGTAGGGGCTTTGGTATTGACATACTCTTCTTTTTCTAGAAGCTTGTTTATTTTTATTTTTTATTTTATTTTATTTTTTGTCTTTTTGAGACAGAGTCTCACTATGCAGTTCAGGCTGGCCTTGAGCTCACTTTTGTAGCCCAGGCTGGTCTTGAACTTGCACCAATCCTTCTGCCTCAACCTCCCGAGTGCTGGGATTATAGGCGTGAGCCACCACGCCCGGCTGAAGCTTATTTGAACTCACTCTGCTTTTTTTTTTCACTGTTATTGGTAAGGGAATTCACTACTACAAATATCCTTCATAGGACTGCTTTCATTGTGTCCCATAAGTTCTCATGTGTTGTACTGGCATTATTTAATTGTAGAGACCATCTTAATTTCTTTTAATTTTGTCTGTGAATCATTGGCTGTTCAGGGGTTGTTATTTAATTTCCATTTGTTTATGAAGTTCCTGTAGTTTATTTTGCTGTTAATTTCCAATTTCATTGCCATATGTTCTGATAATATGTACAGAATCAATTTAATACCTTTGTATTTATTTAAAGATGTTCAAAAAAATAAAGATGCTTTATGAGGATCTTTAGATAGATCCTCATCTATCTATATGGTCTATTTTGGAAAATGTCCTGTGTGCATCTGAGAATAATGTGTATTCTGAGTTACGGAGTGGAATGAACACAACAGACATCCACTAAGTCCATTTTTTCAAAGGTTGATTTAGTGTTCTCTCTCTCTCTCTCTCTCTCTCTCTCTCTCTCTCTCTCTCTCTCTCCTGTCTCTTTCCCTCCCTCCCTCCCCTCCTCCCTCCCTCTCCTTGTCTCACAATATAGCTCAGCCTGGCCTTGAGCTTGAGCTCACTATGTAGGCCAGGCTGGCCTTGAACTTGCAGTCATCCTCCTGCCTTAGCCTCCACACTGCGGGGATTCCAGATATGCACCACCATGCCTGGCTGGTTCTGATATTTCTATGTTGAGTTTTTTGTCTAGTTGATCTAAAAAAAAAGTCCATTTCATTGTGTCTCTACTGTCACTGCTAGAAAAATTGGGCAGACAACCCATGTTGATTAATTCTAGCAGGCCAGCAATAGATTTATTTATTAATACCAGTCAGAGGGCACCTTTAGTTCCACTGAAGTTCATGCTTCAATGAACTTTTTCTTTTCTGGTTTTGTTTGTTTGTCTTTTTGTGACCAGGTTTCATTATGCAGTTCAGGCTGGCCTTGAAATCACTTTGTAGCCCAGGCTGACTTCAGGCTGGTTTCTGGCAATGAAGCTGGAACCCTGTGGGTTCAGACTCAGCTCCTTCTCCTGTTGGTTTGAACTTGGTTGTGTCTCATGCTGCCACATAAAGTGGCAGCCACTGCAGCCCACTATGTCCCCTGCTTTATTCAAGGGGTGCATTTCTCTATAGAAGTCTCTGGGATATAGGAGGTCACCATATGGGCTAGGGAGATAACTCAGCGACATAATTGCCTGCCTGGAAAGTGTAAGGACCCAGATTTGATCTTTGGTACCACATGCCGTGCTGGCCCTGCACTAAGTTGGTCACCAAAACCAGGCATGGTGTCGCACACCTGTAATCCCTATGCTGGGGAGGTTGAGACAGGAGGATCACTATGAGTCTGAGCTGCATAGCAAGACTGCATACCAATTAATTAATTAATTAATTAATTAAAGAAGTCAGTATATGTCTGCAGATTCAAGACCCCCTTGAACACATTGAGTCCTGGTTCAGGAAAAAGTACCCCTTGCCACCACCTTCTTCGTTGAGGTCTCTCCTTTCACTCTCCCTGTGGGCTTTAATTCAAGCTTCAGATCCTTGATGTCTCCCAGGGACACACTTCCGTCCTTCTCTTCTTCATGTTTTTTTTTTTTTCTTTTTTTTTTGTGGGACCAGGGTTCGAACTCATGACCTTGCACTTGCCCAGCAGGCACTTGTGCCTCGGAGCTATCTCCCTAGCCCCCTCTTCTTCATGTTTTTATATTCTAGTGTCTGGACACCAAATATCAGAGAGGCGTTTCTCTGCTGTTTATCATTCTGCCACCTTGGAATTCTGCCCAGCCTGGGCAATTTAACAGATGCCTGTCTCAAAAACAGGAAAGACTGAGGATACAGCTCAGTGTGCCCTGGCTTCAAACCACACTATCAATATTGCACAAAAGGGAAGGCTAGGCACGGTGATACCACCTATAGCCCCAGCACTAGGGAGGATCTCTTGAGTTGATCATATTTTATGGGGTCTATTGTTGCTATTGTTGTTTTTGTGTATTTAGTTCAGGGTCTATGTAGATGGGACTTGTAGTGATCCTTCTGTTTTCAGTCCCCCAAGTGCTGGGATTACAAGCATGCACCAACATGTCCAGTCTCAATCGCTGTCTCAGTGTGCTGGGGGTAGCGGGTGTAGTGGGAGTGGCAGCACAGCATGCCAGGGATTGAACCCTGGTCCCTGCATCAGCCTAAGCATTGCTTTAATCCACTGAGCTACCTGGGTGGCCCTGTTTTTGTTTTTTGAGATGGTCTCACTATATAGTTCAGGGTGGCCTAGAACTCACAGTACTCCTGCTGAGTGCTGAGATTACACATATGCACCACCCTGCCAGAACAGTTTAAGAATTTGTCTTTAAAAAAACTTTATTTATTTATTTATGTTATGGCCGGCTCAGACTGCCCTGGGGGTAGGGCTGGCACAGCATGTGGTGCTCGGGATTGAACCTCCATCCCTGTGGTTACCTAAGCTTGCCTAAGCAGGCACTTTACACTGCTGAGCCATCTTGCTGGCCCTCAGTTTAAGAATTTGACACCAGCTGGCCAACCTATTGAAAAGATCAGAAAGAAAAAATCAGATCAGAAAGAAAAATAAATTTATAGTGCCATCAAGGCAGAGACATAGATGCAGACAGTGATAACTAGGAGAGCAAAAAACAGTACAAGAAAATGAACAAAACAGAAACAATGAAAGCCAAGAGACATATGGAGAGGCAAAAAAATAAAAAGGCACAATAGGGCAAGCAAAATAGCTGAGCAAGCTGGGTGTGGTGGCGCACACCTGTAATCCCAGCACTTGGGAGGCTGAGGCAGGAGGATCGGTGCGAGTTTGAGACCAGCGTGGGCTGCAAAAGTGAGCTCAAGGCCAGCCTGAGCTGCATAGCGAGACCCTGTCTCAAAAAGACAAAAAAAAATAGCTGAGCAGACTAAGCACCTGCTTAGCATGCTGGCTCCACCCCCAGGGCACAATGAGCCTTGGAGGAGTCCAGGTGTGGTGGTGCACATCAGTAATCCCAGCGCTGGGGAGGCTGAAAGCAGGAGGATTACCATGACTCCAAGCAATGTAGTGAGACCCTGTACCAAAACCATGAAAAAAATAAAAAGCAGGGACAGAGAAAATCTGATGACTCAGAGAAGATAAGAAGTAGAGAAGTGAGGACAGAATTAAACCAGAGAGTGTAGGTAACTTGCCTGAGGCTCTGCTGCCTGTGAGTAGCAGGCCTGGGGTTTAAGTTCAATATATGTATTTATTTTATAAGAGAAAAAAGTTTAAGAACAAGATAGTAGGAGAGTAACAATAGTACATTGAGTATTTTTATCTTTAGTTACTCAGAGTAAAAAATATTGGTATTTAATTGTCCAAACAATATTAGCACAAACGTTTTTTAGTGAATTAACAGAAATTAGTAGCATAACTATCTTAACTATCTGATTCTTTTGCTTTTCCCTGCCTTCTTTTTTCTATTCCTTGACTCAATTTCTTTCTTTTTGAAGTTTGCTCCCATTTATGATATCCATTGTATGTTTCAGATCTGATTTAGTCTTTCAGCTTCTCACACACTAGGGAGACACTATGATATTTACACCTGGATATCTGACTCATTTCACTTATGAGGATGGTCTAAAGTTGCATCCATTTACCTATAAAAGTCTCAAGTTTTTGCTTTATGGCTCAGTAATACTCCATTATGTAAAAATACCACATCTTTTTATCCAGTCCTCGGTTGATGGGCATTTGGTTTTTTCCCAAGATCTAGCTATGGCAGATTGTGTTGCTATAAACATGAGTGTACATGGGCCAGGGATATAGCTCAGCAGCATAAGCACTTGCCTGTTAAGCACAAGATCCTGAGTTCAATCCTCAGTACCATACACACACACGCACACGCACACGCACAAAGAGTGTGCATATATTGCTGTAGTATGATGTTTTTGGTCTTGGGAAGATATCCACCAAGGGAATAGCTGGGTCAAATGGGACCTCCAATCCTGGATTTTTGAGGAATCTCTACAGTCTATATAGTCTCCCAGTCTATACTCCCAGCAACAGTGGTGAAGGGTTTCTGTTTAGGGGTTTAAATGTTCTTTTTGTCTTTGTGAGACAGGGTTTCACTGTGCAGTTCACACTGGCCTTGAAACTCACTTTGTAACACAGGCTGTCCTTGAACTCTGAATGATGCTCCTGCCTCAGCGTTCTGAGTGCTGGGATTACAAGCATGCACCACCATGCCTGGCTTGGGGTTTAAATTGTTATGTGGAATGGAACTCCAGGACTTAGGTTCATCATTTCCTTCAGCAAGAAGTGCTGAATGGTCCACTTTTCTTAGGGCCTGCCAAACTTGCAGAATGAAAGAGATAAAGAGCACATTGGAGCTGGGGAGCTTGCAAAGGTGGGGGCCATGAGGATGGCAGCTGCATGGTAAAGTGCAGAAGCAGGAGCAACTCAGCTCAAAAGCAGCACCTGCTGCCCACCATCAAGCAGACTTTTCTGGTGGTAGCCCCTTGCTCCAGCTGTCCTGGCCACCACAACAGCAGAACCCGAGGCGGTAGCCAGTCCTAAGCCAAAAAAAAAAAAAAAAAAAAAAGGATATTTTCAAGGAGAAACAGGAAATCTTGGAGGAAGAAAAGCCCAAGTCCTCACCACTCCACAGTCAAAGTGAAAGAGGATCATCCTTGAAGACAAGAGGATGGGCAGCACTATAAACTGTCCAGTTTGGAGCCCAGACAGGTGAAGAACAGTGACTGAGACAGAGCCGGGGGCATTCCTGCCCGAGGAGAAGCTGTGGTGAGAGGCCTGGGAGCTGCTGCGGAGGAACTGGAGCCAGACAGTCAGAACCTATAAGCCCAGAAAGAAGAATGTGAGTGCTACAATGCCAGGTGAGACAAGCACTGCCAGCACAATGAAGGCAGCAGTGGCAACGGGACTTGTGCTCAGGAGATGGCGCCTCAGCCTCCACTCACAGGGCGTGCTGAGACAGTGACTGAGACTGGACGTGGTGGCGCACACCTGTAATCCCAAGCTTGGGAGGCTGAACACAGGAGGATCACTGCAAGTGAGACCCTGTAGACCCTGTACTAAATACATATTTTTGAAAAAAAGACAAACCAATCTTTGGATTCTCTAGGTCTCTTCTTGAGGACACTAATACCTTTTGGAGTGTAGTCATTAAATACAGTGAACCCCCAGAAGCACATATCCCCCAAAATGGCAGTAACTCTTTTTTTTTAAATAATTTTTTATTTTATTTATTTATTTTTTTCTTGTTTCATAACCTTTATTTGTTTATCCACTCATTTTTATGGCCAACTCAGCCCACCCCAAGGGCAGGGCTGCCACCGCATGTGGTGCCAGGGATCGAACTGGGGTCCCTGAAGGCACTCAACCTTTCCCAAACAGGCACTTTAGACCACTGAGCCATCCCGCCGGGCCCCCAAAATGGCAGTATCTCTATCCCCCTTTTTTGGGGGGGGGGCCCAGGGTTCGAACTCACGACCTTGCACTTGCCCAGCAGGCACTTGTGCCTCGGAGCTATCTCCCCAGCCCCTCTCTACCCCTTTAAAAATGAGTTACTGGGCCAGCGAGATAGCTCAGCAGTGTAAAGAACCTGCTTAGGCAACCTTAGGCACCTCCAGGGACCACAGTTTGATACCCAGCAACACATGCTGTGCCAGCCCCACCCCCAGAGCAGGCTGAGTTGGTCATAATATAAATAAATAAAAATATTTAAATAAAATAAAATAAAAATGAGGTACTCTGTCATGTCCTTCCATCAACAAAGTGCTTCCCTTTTGGGTGGTCACCACAGCATTACAGACATTCTGATCCATCATCCTCCTGTTGCACACAGCATGCAGTCTTTCATTATTGGCAGGTGGAATGCAATCGTGCTGATGGCACTGTGGGCTGAAGGGTGAAGCCCTACATTATTGAGTTGGGTTCCAGCAACGGAACTTTCTTTTTTTAGGAGCAGAATAGTTTTATTAAGAGAAAGAAAGCTTCTGTCTGGGAAGAGCAACAGAAGGGGACCCAGAGCGGGTTGCCCCTCAATGGAACTTTCTTGAACAGCAAGCAGATTGAGCCACAGAAATACTATGAACTCAAAGAAAAGGCTGTCCTTCAGTTTGGGTTCAGTAGTAGAAAATATGTCCTTCTGCAGTAGTCATCACATACCTTTGAACTAGACAGGAAACAAGATGAGGATAACTATGAGGAGGAAGTCATTTTTTTTAAGAATTTTATTTTTATTTTTTTCTTGTTTCAGAACTTTTGTTTGTTTATTTATTTTTATGGCCAGCTCAGCCTGCCCTGAGGGCAGGGTTGGCGCAGCATGTGGTTCCAGGGATCAAACCACAGTCCCTGCAGCCTGATTTTCATATATTTTGTGATAAGCTTTCCTAAGCAGGCGCTTTAGACCACTGAGCCATCCTGCCGGGCCCCAGGAAGTCATTTCTGACGGCTACCAAACAATGAACTGAACTACTGAGGTACCTTTTCCTACTTGGAACACTTTGGGATGGACTCTGAGAGCACCGTGCTGCTCTCTGGAAGGCCTCTTATGGTCTTAATGCCTTTCTTCTATTCCCACCCAGTTTACCTCACAATTGAAGAACACAGATTTACATTTCATTGAATTTCTGAGGTACATAGGCACGTGCCTGTGGGTACTCATTTTCAGATCTGCTGGTGAGGAATTTCTAGCAGATTCTTAAAGGGGAACTGTGGCTTGTTCTGTTGATTCAGGTACTTTATTGATAGAGTTATTCACTTTTGTGGACCAAGAGTTTTTGCTTTAGGGTGCTAAGTCCTGAGCAGAGAATCTTACTAGGCTTTGGTGGGTACCAGAACAACCTTTGGCATATGCGAAAGTTTTATCCTGATGGAACTCTTGAGTGGTACAAGCTGATTTTGTACTTAGTTGTACTTTTCTATTTTGAGGTGGTCGCATGTCCCAAGGACCTCCTTATTGACTATTGAACACATTCTGTATAGCACCTGCTGAAACACCTGGCTACAGGAAGATGATGGCTAACAACCACTGGTGCTATCAGGAGACACTGAAATGGGTTGTGGATCAGCTTCCTAGGGGAAATTTTCAGATTTCTCCCTGAAACATGTACATAACAGTGTTCATCATCTTGTCTTCAGTTTTTCATTTTTATTCAAATTGGGGGCCCGGCGGGATGGCTCAGTGGTCTAAAGCCCCTGCTTGGGGAAGCTTGGGCGGCTTCAGGGAC
>PVJA010042477.1:0-17245 GCA_004027025.1 Myocastor coypus | reverse complement strand
TGGAGGTCATTGGTGATGTGAGTTCTGCAAATACACTTCAAGTTTGTACTGCCAAGAGACAGGAGGGTACTGTCATGCTTGAGGAGAGAGTTGTGCTCACTAGCAGAAGGGTTTGAGTCAACTCAGAGATGGTCAGTGTGTAGAGCAGCTTTGCTTCCATAAGATCAGCACTGTTGAATACAAGCTGCTTATGTTACCAACTCTGCAATCAAGAAACTGCCACTGGATCTGGGTGTGGCAGTGCACTCCGGTAACCCCAATATTTGGGGGACTGAGGCAGAATGATCCTAAATTTGAACCCAGAATGAGCTATATAGTGAAACTCTGCTGCTCACCAAAGAAACTGCCCGTAGGAGGTGCCCTAAAACAGCACCAAAGATGCTTTCAGACTTTCAAATCCTGGAGCTCAATACTGCGAGATCGTCAATGTTTCAACTAATTCCACTATGGTCAGGAAACAAACTCTGAAATTTCAGTATTTAGAAATTTGTTGAAACTCCTTCCCACCTATCTTTGTAAATATTCACATACATTTTATTTATTTATTTATTTATTTATTTTTCATAGACTAATTTGTACTTTGTTCATTTAAAACTTACATTAGCAATATCAGGTTTTAGCACAGCTAAATTAGTTTACATCATCCACATAACAATAAGCTAGATTGTTCCTATAGAAGGCATCTGCTAGCTCTAGTATAAAGGAATTAACCTGAAGTTAAAACTATTCACAGTAACAGCTATTACTATGATTAAAAATATCTGTTGCTATTTACATGCTATTTAAATAGTGTTTAGATTAAGTTGTTAAGTCTTTGATTTCCTTGTATACTTCTTGTTTATATTTGTATCAATTACTGAGAAGGGGGTGTGGTCACAGCATTTGAAAAAACAGGAAGTATTGATATTTATTTCGAGCAACTGGCTCACCCAGCTATGGATCTGTGTCAGAAGTCTGTCCAGCAGTTTGGCAGGCTAGGAATGTCCTTAGGAGTGGGAGTTGTACTGATTCCAAAGGCAGGCTGCATTAAATGAGGCCCACAGCTGCCAGGGGTCACCTGCTGTACCAAAGTCTGCTGGTTTAAATGCTAATCACATCAGAAAAGTACCTTCCGGGCAACTGAGCTACAATTTACCTACCCCTTGTTAACTTCAACTTGAAGTTTAGAAGTTTAAGGAAGTAACTCCACAGTTCTACATCCTGGGGTGTAAAGCATATGTCCTTACCTCTCTTAACATGTTGTTTATTGTGTCAACTTTAGCGGTTTAGAAAGTTAAGTGATTTGGCAGGGGGTCAGCGTTCTCACTTTGAAAACATTCTGAGCCTGTGCTGCCGGAAGACATAGGAATGGTGTGAGCTCTATGCCTACCTCCTGTGGGGGTGACCTGCTTGCAGTACAAGAGAGAAAAACTTCTTCTCCCCCACCCCGCTTTTTTTTTTTTTTTTCTCTTGCTGCTTTGGCTGTCTTCTGCCACCTTGAGCTGTTGCTTCTGTGCCATGCCATTCTGCCTTGGAACCAGCTGAGTATGGAATAAACCTTTCCTTCCTTAATTTTGGGTGTTTGTTCCCTCTTGACTAAGCAACTAGAGAAAAGTAAATAAGACACTTGCCAGATATACACATTTTTCAAACCCTAGTTAATCTCCAAATAAAACCAATAAGGTTATTCTGTGTCTTCAGTGGTACAACTACCTTCATGCACCTCTTTCCCAGAAAAAGGCTAGGTCCTTGAGCAAGGCTAAGTCTTCTTCATGTTGGGTAACTTAAATGATATTGTATAAAGAAAATCCATCTTATCTTATATGATAAAGGATGAAAGAGGGAAGGGAAAATGATAAAATAATAGATATAAGTATATTCATAAACATATTCATAATAAAATAATTAAAAATGCTAAAAGTCACAGTCTTTGTTTCTGTAACTGGTCACATGCCATACTTCGTACCTATCACTAGCTTCTTCTATTACCAATTCTGTGTTTTCTTTATGGGCAGCAAGCCTCTCAGCTACCATGGCTATAGTTCCTTACTAGGTAGGGTGACTCAAACTTTCATTCCTGAAGGGTCTGGGCTATTAGTAGTCCTGCCTAAATTGAGTTGCTATAGTTTTACATTAACTTGAACTCCAGGGTGTGGCAACTGAAGAGACGCCCTAAGGGACTTCTGGAATTCCAGACATATTCTTCTTAGCACTGTGGTGGAGCATGGGCCAGTTCCCCTTGGTAGTCAGGATCAGTTGCCTTACCCAGCGCAATGACTCCCATCTGTGCCTGTTGAGTCAGAGGCATAAGGAATCCAAGTGGGCTAAGTGGTAGTTTTAGCTTCCAGATCAGCAGAGGCCCTGCTGTGACCTGTACAGCAGCTGAGCATGAAGTTGTAGGGATGAAAGCGAAATGTTGTTAATAGTTGAGGAATCATGCCATTCCTATATCCAGGCCTACATTCCTGTGCATGCTAGAAGTAACTTTATACCCTGGGCACAGGCTCAGAGCATATACAGAACCTTGGCTCAGCTCTACCTAACAGATTCTCTAGCTGACTCTGTAGAGCTGCTTGTTGTTTCATCAAGCTGACTACCCCATGGTGACGGAGGACACGTTAAGAACAGTGAATTTCATGAGCTTAGGTCCACTGCTACCTTTGTTGATGCTAAGCAATGAGAAGGCTATACAGACCACCCTGTGACCCATAAGATGTCACATAAGAAGAAAGGCAAATCTGTATCCAGAGGAAGAGTCTGTCTGTTCCTTGGCGTAGGAAGCTCAGTGCAATCAACCTGTGAGCAGGCCGGTGACAGATCACTCCAAGGCATCTCTTCTCCTGGGAATCTGGTGCTGTCTCAGCTGTGGCAGAGTGTGTGTTCGGCAGAGGCAGTGGCCAGGTCTGACTGGAAATCCATGTTGCCAAGCCAGGCCAAGCCTCCTTCCTTGCCACTTTGTCCATGAGTTTAAGCTTACTGGGCAATGGCAGGAGTGGCTGTGGAAGGACAGTAGATACTATCCAGAGTGGACCATTGGGTCCATGTGATTATTAAATCCTCTTCTGTTGAGGACCTTCATTGCTAAGAATTCGATAGGACTCAAGTATCTTTATAGTTCTAGATCTCTGTGCCATAAATTTTATGAACACCATCCCTTCCCATCTAATCACAGCTGGTGAATTAGTACACAATCATATGCCTCTCCATTTTTCCCTATAAGTTACATGGCTTAAAGTCCTGCTTATTGGAGGATTTCCCTTTATCACTGTCCTTCATGGCTGTCTCAGATATGGGCGACAGTGCAGTAGCTCACCACTGCCATCTGACCATTATGTAAAACTATGTGTTGACCAACTCCAAGTTTTCTCCTTTTCTCATCCAGCTGATTACAAGGATCTTCCTTGAGACCACTCTGGGCTAGGAAGAAGAAATACAGCAGATATAGGAAACACGGACATTGGGGTCACTACTATTATAACTTACTCGAGCCTTCAGGGCTGCAAGGCTGATATCATATGTATCACTTCCACTTGACGATGAATGGCTACTGTCTAAGCCCAATTTTATGACCTAATAAATCAGACAACACCAGCTCATAATAGCCAACTCAGGCTGCGAGATGATGACTTAATCATAATGGCTTATGATTAAGCATTCATTATCTGCTGTGGCCTGATGCCAAACCCAAATTCTCAGAAAAAGAGCAGTTCTCTAAATGATGGCAGGACTTTGATTAAAACTCCTAAGTACCTGCCCTGTAATCTGCCCAGGGAACCTACCAGAAGCACCAAGCTGTGTTTCTATCTATCACTGCCATTTGAAGCACCACTAGCCCTGCTAGATCTTACGATTGAAGGCAGAGCAGCCTGTACAGCAGGCTAGACCTGCTGCAGAGCTATCATTTGTTTTGTACCCCTGACCCTGATAGCAAATATAAGTTAGGAACATGTGGTCTCCAAGTCCAAACAGGCCAAGAAGATACTGTGCCTTTTTCTAGATGTGAGAAAGGTCAGTACAGCAATATACCTTCACCCAAAATCACATCTAACTAGCCTGAACCCTTAGGGATTTAACTTTTTTTGAGACAGGGTCTTACTTTGCAGTTCAGGCTGGTCTTGAACTCACCACATAACGCAGGTTGACTTGAAACTCACCTATATCCTGCTTCGGTCTTCTGAGTGCTGGGATTACAGGTGTGCACCACCTTTCCCAGGAGAGATTTAACCTTTGGGTAGAAGATGACTGACTTTTTCTTCCTTAGTACTGGGAATTGAACCCAGGACCTTGTGCATGCTAACCATGTACTCTTTTATGAATGGTGGCTCCAGCCCAAGGCCCCTGAACTTTTGTTGGAATTATTTCCTATCCTCTGGCATCTAATGTCTCGTCAATAAGTCTAAGTACTGCAGGTGATATTGTATGCTACACTATGTTTCCTTCATTCTGTTTTTGCTTTTCAACATTGTAGCAGGCCGATCCTATGACATTTTCTTTTCTTTTTATTTTAATATTTACAATTTTATTTTAAAGAGTAAAAATAGCAGAAACAAAGATAGAAAAAGAGTACATCTAGTAAATACAGAATTTCGAAACAAGAACAAAAATTTAACAATGGTTGTATTATATATTTTCATCATCAAATCTATTTAGATTAATAGATATAGGTATATAAGATTGGTCAAATAATTAAACATTAACACTTTCAATAAACCTTAAAGTTTCCTTCATTCTGTTTTTTTTTTTTTTAAACAGGATCTCACTGTGTAGTTCAAGCTGGTCTTGAACTCACTATGTTGTTCACCAGGTACAAGCAGCATACTGTTCTCAATCTAATGGACCAGTGTGAGATCTTATGTAAGGAGAGGATGATTTTTATTTTGTCTTGGTGGTTTTTTGTTTTGTTTTGTTTTGTTCTGTTTTTGAGACAGGGTCTTGCTACATATGTGTCTCCTGCTGGCCTTGAACTCACTGTGTAGCCCAGGCTGGTCTTGAACAGTGATCCTCCTGATTCACCCTCTCCATGTTCTAGGAGTCCACCACACCCAGCAGGAAATGATGATTCTTTTTTTAAAGTCAAGTAGTAATTTTTAAATTTTGTTTATTCATTCATTCATTCATTCATTCATTCATTCATTCATTTATGTTATGGCCGGCTCAGCCTGTCCTGGGGGTGGGGGGACTGGTGCAGCACATGGTGCCAGGGATCAAACCGTTGTTCCCTGTGGTTGCCTAAGCTTGCCTAAACAGGCACTTTAAACCACTGATCTATCTTGGTGGTCCAGAAAATTATGATTAAGAGATCTTCAAACTAATTTGAGACAAAGCTCTGGAGAATTGATAAACCCTTAGGGCAGGCCAGTGCACATGTTGCTGAGCTGTCTAACACTACATATTTCTTTCTGAAAGTTATATTGCTTTTGGGCTGCCATTGTTCCAGGTAGAGGCAGTTTTAGTGACTTCTACTTAGCTTTTGCACTATAACAAGACTCAGTCTATAGGTCAGGGGGGTCAATGTGGAAATTCTGACACTTGCTGACTCATTGTCGCATTGGTGTAAGGTCATAGGTCTTCCTGGAAAAGGCTGAGACTGACAAAATAAAGTTTTGGTAACAGAAAAATCTTTCTACTAGATCCTTCTCCAAACCTCACTTTTACTCTAGGGCAGGCAAGTCTGTAAATTGTTGGAAGCATGGAAATTGATTGTGGGGCCATGGTTCTGTTTTATTCTAGTCAAGATACATTTTGTTGGTACAGAATAGTTTCAATTTTAGAGATTAAATAAAATTTACTTGTTGAAACAATCTAGTTTATTTCAAGGAACACCATAATCAGCCAGCAATGTCACAGGTGTCTGCAAATGAGACCACAAAGATTGGTCCTTTGCCTCTATCCTATGCTGTTTCCTTCATTCTGTTTTTGTTTTTTTGAAACAGGATCTCACTGTGCAGTTCACGCTGGTCTTGAACTCATTATGTTGTTTAGACTGGCCTCGAATTCATAGAAATCCTCCTCCCTCAGCCTCCTGAATGCTAGGATTATAGATGTGTGCTACCAGGTCCAGTTTGTTTGCTTGTCTACCATTCATTACAGTAACCATGCACAGTTTACCTGGGTGACTACGTACTGTAGCATTATTTGAGCTGGGTGTGGCAGTACACATCTGCAGTCCCAGCGCCCTGAAAGGCCAGTCAGAATTCCAAGTTTGAGCACAGCCTGTGCAACTTAGTGATTTAGTGAGATATTGTCTCAAAAGATATGTTTAAAACAGGGCTGGTAATAGAGCTTAGTGAGAAAGCCTGGGACTCCCTATACTGACAAAAAAGAAAAAGAAAAAGGTCCTACCATTTGCCTCACCCACACTGCCATGGCTCTAGTTAGTCTTATACCTCCTAACACAGTGGCAGCACTTCATCTGGCAACTTCTGGTTTATAGAGAAAACCACCGCAGCGCTCCTCTGGGACACTGAACCTCCCCTAGGGTGTTAATTCTCAGTGTGCTCTGGACCCTCCTGTGGTGATGGGTGCTTTTCATGGGATAGACCCATTCAACATTTCAACCTCCTCGAGTCCCTCTGCAGTCACTAAGGGAGTTCCAGTATTTGCTTAGTGAGGACCACCTTTCACTCCCTGTTGCAGCCCTGCTGCAGTCCTCCAGCCTGTCTGGCTATCTGATGACTTTCACACCCATTCCCACACAGATTCCCTTGGTTTTCCCCACAAACACTGGACACATCATGCACCTCTTTTGCAGGGTTGTACACTTGCTTAAACATCACACTATGTACCTCATCTTGTAGGACCTGCTGGGACCTGAGTCTAGCAGGGAAGTGGGAGTGGGACTAGAGAAGAACTGGCATTGTTTTGCAGGGTAACTAGTTTGAATGTGGGTGCCATTATAGTTTCTTTATGCAAGCACAGTTAATTTCTTCGGATGGAGCCACCTGCCAGCAAAAAGACTCGGTAGCATTTTGGGCTTAGTAACCTGACATTCATTCCTATTCTAGTTTTCAGGATCCTGTTTCTTCCCCCACTTTAATAGCATCTGTCCTGTGAAGATGAAAATTTATTGTAATGTGTCTTAGTCATTTTAATATTATTGGGACACGATAGCCCATCTCCACAGCTTAGAGGAGGGAGAGGCTTACTTTGGTTCTAGTTATGTCCACAGTTGACTGACCAGAGGGGTATGGCAGAGGAAAAGCTGCTCACCTCATGGCCACTCACAGGCTGAGGGCACCAAGGGAGGAGGTGGGAGAGGAGATGCAATAGAACCCTCCAGGTTGTGCCCCAAGTGACACACCTCTTCCAAATAGACCCCACCTCCTAATAGTAAGTCAGTTATTGTGCCCCATAATGCAGTCACCTTCAAAAGCCCAGCCTGTGCACACTTGAGGCCCTCGGGGGCATTCTAGATCCAAGCTGTAACATAATTTATTCCAGCCAGTTGAAGAATGAGATTCTGATTTAGGCTGATAACTACAGAACATAATGGTTTCTTTCAGGCAAAGAACTTTCCAGCCCATTTATGTGGTCATTGGGCTGGAAACTTGAATCCTTAAAGCTCATCCTTTCATTCCTTTGTGTTTTTTTAGCCTAATTAGAAGCAATTGACAAATCTCATCATACTCATCAGCTTGACAAGAATGCTTAAGATATTAAATATGTTGGGGCCCAGCAGGATGGCTCAGTGGTCTAAAGCGCCTGCTTAGGAAAGCTTAGGTAGCTGCAGGGACCTCGGTTCAAGGCTGAGCCAGCCATAAAAATAAAAAATAAATAAACAAACAAACAAAAGTTCTGAAACAAGAAAAAAAATAAAATAAATTCTTAAAAAAATTAAAAAAAAAAGAGAGAGAGAGAGTAAAAGCAGAAATTAAAGTTCATGCATGGGCCAGCCAAATATCTCAGTGGATTAAAGCACCTATCTAGGCAGACATAGTGGCCAGGGTTCAACCCGCTCCCAGGGCACACTGAGATGGTGATTGAGATTTGGCATGGTGGCATGTGTCTGCACTCCCAGCTCTATGGGAGGCTGAACACAGACAGATCACTGAGTGTGATCTATGTAGTGAGACCCCTGTAGGCCTTGTAGACCCTTACTAAACAAATACAAATACAAAAAAAAAAAAAAATATATATCCACGTAGCTATTGCAAAGCCTCATGATAGGAGCTCCCATGACTATCAGGTCTTCTTTTTAAGTTCACAAACTCTACATAGGGGTACCTGGCATTGCCTTGGAGTTCAATAATGGACAAGTTCCACTCATTTCCCCAGTAGCTTTGCCACACCCTAATTACTATATCACTGTGGGAAAAAGATTGATGAGTTTAAATCTAATCAGACTAGAGAATTATCCTGATCCTCATTTGTGTACCTCATCTTGCAGGACCTACCCGGACCTGAGTCTATCAGGGAAGTATGGGTGGGTCTAGAAAAGAACAAGCATTGTTTACCAGGGTATATAGCCTGAATGTAGGTGCCATTACAGTTTCTTTGTGCAAACCATAGTTAATTTCTTCAGATGGAGCCACCTCCTGGCAAATAGACTCAGTGGAAATGTGAGCTGGGCATATTGGTGTGTACCAGTAGTCCTAGCTATTTGGGAGACTGAGGTAGGAAGACTACAAGTTCAAGGTCAGCATGGGCAATTCAGGAAAACTTTATCTCAAAATGACAAGAGTTGATGTAGCTCAGTGATATAGCACTTCTTGAGTCATCCAACCAAGATGAATTAATTAGAAATTTAATTCAGAATTAATTCACAGGGGCCCGGCAGGATGGCTCAGTGGTCTAAAGTGCCTGCTTAGGAAAGCTTGGGCAGCTGCAGGGACCGCGGTTCCATCCCCGGCACCACATGCTGCGCCAGCCCTGCCCTCTGGGCAGGCTGAGCCAGCCATAGAAATAAATAAATAAACAAAATTCTGAAACAAGAAAAAAAAAAAAAAAAGTAAAATAATTCTTTTTTTTTTTTTTTTTTTTTCTTTTTGAGACAGGGTCTCGCTATGCAGTTGAGGCTGGTCCTGAGCTCACTTTTGTAGCCCAAGCTGGTCTCGAACTCGCATCAATCCTCCTGCCTCAGCCTCCCAAGTGCTGGGATTATAGGTGTGAGCCACCACACCCAGCTCTAAAATAATTACTTAAAAAAAACGAATTAATTCAGAAACTTCCTCTTCAAGATTCTGTTCTTACCAGGTGTGATAGCACTCACCTGCAATCCCAGCACTTGGGAGACTGAGGCAAGAGGATTGCTATGAGTTCAAACCCAGGCTGAGCTAAACAAAAAGCCCAAGACCAGCCTGAACTATATAGCAAGACTCTATCTCAAAAATAAAAATTCTGAGGCCCAGCAGGATGGCTCAGTGGTCTAAAGCACCTGCTTAGCAAAGCTTAGGCAGCTGCAGGGACTGCAGTTTGATTCCCGGCACCACATGCTGCGCCAGCCCTGCCCTTAGGGCAGACTGAGCCAGCCATAAAAATAAATAAATAAACACAAGTTCTGAAGCAAGAAAAAATAAATAAATAAAAAAATAAAAATTCTATTCTTGTAGAACCATTTTTGGTACCAAAGCCTTCTTGAGACAAATAAAACTATTAGATTATGGACACAAATATTGCAGCCTGGAGGAAGAATTCTTTACTTTTTTGGAAGAACTCAACCTTTTCTTCTAAGGCCTTCTATTGATTGGATGAGGCCCCAACTGTAGGTTTCAAAGCTAAGTGTTTGTGACCTCTAAAAAATATCTTCACAGGACATTGTAGTGGCAGGCACTTGCCCCATACCCCAGAACTTTGGAGGTTCACCGTGAGTTTGAGATTAATCTGGGCTGCATAGTGAGTTCAAGCCAGCCTGGACTATGTGCTGAGATATTGTCATTAAAATAATAATAATAATAATGCTTTCCTAGCGACATCTAGATTGGTGCTTGAGGGCTGGTATATGGCTGAGTGGTAGAGTCCTTGCCTGGCATGCACACAGCCCCTAGCTTTTATTCTTAGCAACACACACACACACACACACACACACTGATGTTTGGCCAAGCAACTAGACCTGACTTTTGTTCAGGTTCTCTAGAAAAATACAACCCAAAGTGTGTGTGTGTGTGTGTGTGTGTGTGTGGTGTGTCCGTCCATTTTGCGCTGTTATAGCAGAATGCTATAGACTGAGTTATAAGTCATTTCTTATAGGATTAGAACCTAGGAAGCCCGACAACTAGATGCTAACATCTTGTCACGTCCTTCTTCACCCGTGTCACAGCCTGGTAGAAAACAAAGGGAAGGGGCCCAGTGGGATGGCTCAGTGGTCTAAAGCACCTTCTTGGAAAAGTTTGGGCGGCTTCAGGGACCGCGGTTCGATCCCGGCACCACATGCTGCGCCAGCCCTGCCCTCGGGGCGGGCTGAGCCGGCCATAAAAAACGAGTGAATAAACAAACAAAGGCTCTGAAACAAGAAAAAAATAAATTAAAAAAAAAACAAAAAAAAAAAAACAAAGGGAAGAGAAAGGCCTAAAGGGGGCTGGACTCACCCATCCATGAAGGTACAGTCTTTGTGGCCTAATCACCTCTTAAGTGCCGCACTTTTCAGTACTGTTAAAGCTGTAATTAGGGGCCAGGCAGAATGCCTTAGTGGCCTAACACGCCTGCAGGAAAGCTTAGGCTACTGCAGGGACCATGGTTAGATCCCCGGCACCACATGCTGCGCCAGCCCTGCCCTCAGGGCAGTCTGAGCCGGCCATAAAAATAAACAAACAAAGTTCTGAAATAAGAAAAAACAATAAAAATACATCCCAAGCAAGGGATGAAACAACAAACCAGACACCAGCAGGAGAAGCTGTTATCTGCAACCTTGAATCCCAGCTGGCCAGAGTTTACAAGAGAGACAGCAGTCCTCCTTAGGCTCTGTTTATTGCTCTTTGTGTTACAGGATAGGCAGTCAGAGAGGGCCAGGCCTTCCAGGACAATATGGAAAACAACTTGACTATACAGCTTTACAAGGGACAGGCACCTGTGGGCCAGACCTTGAAACAAAAGAGTAAAGAAATGCAGCCGCCCAGTCACTTGAAGTTAAGTATCAGGGACTGATATTCTAAATGAGCATCAATTGCCCTAAAAGAGCCTAAAGGAGCCAGAAACTCAACCCCAACAGAAAGAACCCTTATTCTGTACTCATGCCCGCTTGCTACATGACTTGCTTCCCAATTTGCTCCCGATTTAATCAATTTTACCTGAACAGTGATGCTTGTAATCTCATTGGTCGACCATGACTTTGTCCCACCTCATGACCACCTAAGCAAGTTCCCCTAGTTTCACCGTAGGTCCACCTTATCACATGGTTTGGTGCTATAAGACCCCTAAAGAAAGACAACTTCGGGGGCAACCCACTCAGGGCCCCCCTTCTGTTCCCCTCTTGGACAGAAGCTTTCTTTCCCAATAAACATTCTGTTCTAAACCTCTGTCTCATTCCTAAAATTCATTCTTTGGTTTTAGAGCACACGAACTCAGGTCCAAGTGTTTTTCAGGTTAAAAGATCAGTTTTTCTTCCTGCATCATTTGCTCCCTCAAGACATCAGGCTTTTGTCTCATATCTGTATTTCCATAGCCCACTCCTAACTCTTGATACAAAACTCCAGGGCTACTCGAAGCCTCCCAGGGTGACAGTCTTTTGGTTTTCTGATTGCTGTTTTGTCTTCCATGTAAATGCACCGAGAGTAGCTTTCTGTCCATTTTCTTTCTCACCATAGTGACTTCCTATATGTTGTATGTTAGCTTGACTGACTCCATGTTTGATTTATAATTAACCTCTCCGCCACTTGTCTGTTCTGTAAGCATCGACCCCCTTTGCCCTAAATTTTTGGAAGTAGAAGTAATTTGTTTTCTAATCAATGTCATTCCTGTGGTTAATCAAAGTTCACAGCTACAGGGACAGTCAAGTAACCTAGTTCCTGTGCTGATTGTGGAAGGACAAGGTCCACCACTCCTGGACATCTTGAATAATTTCCCTAGTAACTTTGTAATCTCCAAGAACATCCTGTCACTACTAGGTAATGATGCGTCACCCTCCCCCAACTAACCCTGCCCTGTTCCTGTTCTGTATGCGCCGCAGATCCCAGCTGAGAGAAAAGGTAGTGTCCCCATAAGCTTAGCCAGCCATTGTCTTCTAAATAAGCCAACTGCAGGATATACTCTAGCCCTACGTATTTCTCCCAGAAGCCCCTCCAGTCCCTTAAATTTCTACTTCCTCTCCCGACCCTTGGGTTTCCATTTCCTGATTACCTAATAAGGTAAAAGAGATGTGCCAACCAATGACCATGTGCCTCGTACCCCACAAGTAACCGTGATTGGCTTCTGTATCACCGCTTGCTTCTTTAAGACCCCAAGCCGACCACGTGCACGCCTCTCTGCACTCTTGCTTAGAAACCGCTGCTGGGTACCAGCTAAAATAAAGCACTCTTTTTCTTTTTGGACATCCTGCCTCAGTTGTCTCATTTCCTAGAGTACAACACTATGCACCATGACATAGACTTACTCTTAAGCAGGAAATTAGTCATTGACAATCTGGAAACAGAAAGCTGAAAATAGTACTTAAAAACCAAAGCAAAAAGCTGAGCATAGTGACGTACACCTGTAATTCCAGCACTGGGCAGGCTGAGGCAGAAAGATTGTTGTGAGTTTGAGGCCAAGTTAGGCTACAAATGAGCTCAAGACCAGCCTGAACTATACAGTAAGATACTGTTAAAAACAAAACAACAAAAACTCAGTCTTAAAAAAATCAAGAGGGGCCTGGCAGGATGGCTCAGAGGTCTAAACGGTCTGCTTAGGAAAGCTTAGGTGGCTGCAGGGACTGTGGTTTCATCCCTGGCACCACATGCTGCGCCAACCCTGCCCTCAGGGCAGGCTGAGCTGGCCATAAAAACTAATAAATAAACAAACAAAATTTCTGAAACAAGAAAAAAAAATAAATAATTCTTTTAAAAAAATTCAAGAGACATCCACCTAAAGAAATACATATGGATTACTTCTCTCTGACATAGGTAAACACAACCCATGTTATTTATACAAGAAGAATAATACAGTTGGAATTGCTATAAAGATGGGGAAGGAAGCAGAATCTTGGACCCTACCCTGCTGCCCATTTAAAAGCATGATTTGTGTTTTCTCCAGGGACAGCCAGGGACTTAGAAGCTACTTTGCGCTATTGTGATTGTGGCTTTCCTCGTGGTAGCCCAGCCTGCTTTCTCTAGGGTGTACTTTCATATTGCTTTTTCCTCAGCCTAAGCTTGCTCTGCAGAGCCAGTTTCTCTCTCATTCTTAACTTATTTTTTTGAATTAACTTTACTATCGTTCTTTTGTTGTTGTTGTTGTTGTTTTTTAAGGCCATTCTGCTATGAAACCTAATTCTCCACTTGGGTCTACAGCTAACTAAACAACAAAACAAAATTTGACTTACATTCTATATACTATAAAATGTGAGTCGGGCTCGGCAGGATGGCTCAGTGGTCTAAAGCACCTGCAGGCAGCTGCAGGGACCGTGGTTCGATCTCCAGCACCACATGCTGTGCCAGCCCTGCCCTCAGGGCAGGCTGAGCTGGCCATAAAAATAAATAAACAAAACAAACAAAAGTTCTGAAACAAGAAAAAAATAAAATAAAGTGTGAGTCAACTCTCTTCTTACATAGATATACTGATCATTTAGGGATTGTTTGTCTAAAAATTGACCTAACAGGTTGATTAGCCCTAAATTTACATGATCTCGCCCTTTTAAAGATTGAAGACACCAGTATAAACAACCTCCAGGTACACCCAGTAGTGCTTAGGAATCTCCACCCATTGTCTCAAACCTACCTGTCCTCAACCTGAAGTCACCTGGGAGCAAAACCATCCCCCAGCCACAGTGATTCCAAAACCTTGACCTTGAGGCTTAGATAATAACCAAGCAGGGTGGAGAAGGACATTCTATAGTCTACCTTTCAGTGTATTACCTGTATGGGGCTTCATGCTATATGATTGGTCTGGAGGAAGTCTAACAAAAGCAGTAGTGTGAAAGGGCAATGAAAGCAGCACTTTTGTCACCATGGAAAGCCCCTGGGACAGCACTGGATCCTGTGCTGTGATATATCCAAAGGAATGATGAGAGGATAGCTAGCTAAGTCAAAGTTCAGTTCCTGGGATAATCAAACTGCATTGCCCTCTCTGCTCCTGTTATGTTTCTTCCCATTTCTCCTGTTTTGCTGGGAATCCTAATAAAAGGCTAATGAAAATTGCAACTGAGGCTTTAGTGCTAGAGACTGCAGTCCCCAGTCCCATAAGTTTGGCTCTCATGTTTTTCTTTTCATCGGCCACACCTCATTTTTGGGACGTGTCGCCCCACACAGGGAGTCAGAGTAGGCTGTCATGAAAAGCTATGGTATTAAGCTTTTCATAGCTTGATACTTTGATGTTGTCCAAATATCAATAATTAATTACTAAAAACTTGATAATTTCTACATACAAGTACTGAGAAGCATGCTGGGATCTCACACCTCTGACTGACATCAGCCCCAGGCCATCCTATTGAAAGCCTGCTCAAATTCTAGAGAGAAGATCAATTCAGGGCTTTGGAAATTGTTCTGTCCATATTCTGGGGATCTTGCAGTTAATCAGCCATGCCTAATCTCTTATCTCAAGACTACAGTCATCCTATTAGATTACAAGTATAGGCACTTAGGATCCTACAGGGAAATGAGTCATGCAGCAAGAGTCCTTGGAACAAACAAAGGCATTTGGAAGAGGAAAAGATGTCCTAGTCACTCCCTATGTACCTGAGACCTAGCTGGGCCCACTGAACCAGGTGGTATTAATTTCAGTACAATCATAGACTATTGCTTATCTTGCAAGTCTAGGTATTGTATTCTTATCCCAAGACCTGACTATCTTCAGATTTGTTGCTAGCTATTACACTATTACATTCCCTTCCTTGAGGGCTCATTCTCTCTCAGACTATATATTCATTTTTGTATAGTTTAGCCATATATAATAGAACCTTAAGCCCTCACACTAAGCTACATTCTTAGCCATTTTTCTTTTTTTTTAAAACAAGCGCTTGGCAAATTGCCTAGGCTGACTTCCAAATTGTGATCCTCCTGCCTCAGCCTCTCAGGGTGCTGGGATTATAGGCATATGCCACCATACTTGATCTTTCTGTCTGCGGTCTCTCAGGCAGTGGGAAAATCCTCTGTCCATCCTAAGAAAATGTATACAAAAGTCAAAGGATATTTATAGGTCTCATGATGAGGCATGCGTATAAAATCTAAATCTTTGCCTGGAATGTGTGCATGAAGTTGGTGGGTTGGGAAAGAAGGGGGAGGTAAGTGTTCCTGAATGGAGGTTTTGGCACAGAGACGACAGACAGCCTTGGATGACTTGGCAAATAGTGGTTTTGGGGGCGGGATGGATAGTGGTTGGAGTTGGGAGTTTATATAATGCTTAGGTACCCACATTAAAGCGGCTGTATAAATTAGTGATGATACTTGAGGCGTATTGATCTGGGAGGAGAAGCTTTTGTCCATGGAGGATCTATCCCTGAGTGTTTTGGCTATAGTTTAATTTGTAGAGTAATTGGAGCTGTTCAGGTGAGTACTGAAGTGAGGGTGGGGAGGTTGGCATGAGAGGGAGAAGATGAGAAGGGTATGGCTGTTGTGTAGCTAACTTGACCTGTATGTCAGCAAAGGCACTGCCCTGAGAAATGGGGCCTGGTGCTGTCCAGTGTCCTCTACAGTCCTCTATGCTGCCTGCTTAGGAAGGTAGAAGTGGTGCTGCTTCGAGAAGCTCAAGAGTGACGGTTGCATTGGGAGTTCCTTGTGTGCTAAGTTCCTTGGACCTCTTTTTTGCCAAATGACATCATGGGAATGAAGGATACTAAATGTATATTTTAGGCCACTATAGATTTTTATGATTTTGTCTTTGGCTAATGTGAGGGCCCATGTGGGAACAATAAGTTCTGCCTTTTTGCAGATGTCTCGAGTGATAGTGGACTTGCTTTTATTACACTAGACCCACTAACTATGGCCTATCCTGCCCTTTTTTGAGTGTCCATGTAGGTTGAGCTGCCATCTATAAAACATGTGTCAGAGGCTGTGGAGAGGGGAGTGCTATTGATGTGAGGGGAATGTGTAGGGGTCATTTGCAAGACTGTAATGCAATTGTGGTGAGTGTCCGCACCAGAGATGGGGAGTAAGGTAGCTGACACCAGGGGACCGCTAATGGAAATAGTGATAGAATTGTCCTGCGTGAGCTCCAGAAGAATCTTTTCTGAGCAGGAAGGAGTCATTAGGGTGGGAAGTGTCCTCTGTGAAATAAGCTCATTGAGGCAATGAGGTGAGTGTACTATTATTGACTGTCCAGGAGTGAATTTTTCTGCCTCTTGTGGTAGCTGCTGCAAGGGCCCAGAGGCCGAGGACCTATCCACATAATATGTTGTCTAGCTATTTTGGTAAGTATGCTACTGCTTGAAATGGAGCAGTGTCCTAGGACTCCTATTGCACTATATATTCGAGAGATAGTATATAGGGGTTGGGCCAGGTTTAGGAGAGTGAGAGCCAGGGCCTTTAAGAGCTCACAAAAGGAAGAATGTAGAGGAGTAGTAGGGTAGATAAGGAGCTCTTGGACATTTTATAGAGATGTTGAGCTAGGAAAGCAAAGTTAGGAATCCAAAGGCAAAAGAAGTTAGGTAGGCCAAGGACTTGTTTTGTAGTAAGCAGCAGAAGATTGCAGAGGCCAGGTTTTACCACACACAGTGATCAAACAAGTAGTGTGAGTGTGGGTAAGTTCTAGATATTTGACCTTTGGGGAAGTTATTTGAGCTATGGCAGGGGAAATCCTATATCCATGGCCTGAGAGGAAATTTCCACAGGTAGCTGCATGTTGTATGGTTACAACACAAGAAAGGTAACAGAGGAGATCGTCTATGTACAGGAGGAGAGCGCTAGGTTTGAGATTGAAGGTCACCAGTCAGTAGCCAGGGCGTGGCTAAGGATGTGAGGACTGTCTCTGAAACCTTGAAGGAGAATCACCCAGGTAAGCTGCAAGGACCAGAGGGTATCTAGCTCTGTCCATGCGAAGGCAAAGAGGTCTTGACAGGGTGTAGGGGTATAATGAAGAAAGTGTCTTTGAGGTCCAGGACAGTAATTGGTAGTGGAGCGGGTACTATGAGAAAGTATGGCGAAGGAGTTTTGCACCACTGGGTAGATTGGCATACCTCCATTCTTTTTTTTTTTTTTTTTTTTTTTTTTTT
>PVJA010042476.1:0-17284 GCA_004027025.1 Myocastor coypus | reverse complement strand
GCAGAAACTTCTTAGCCGGAGGAGGTCCCAATTGTTGATGCTTTCAAGTGTTAAACGTGCAATTTGATTTCTGTCCATGAACTCTTTACCTACTCCGATGTCTTCAAGGTTTCCTCCCACTTTCTCTTCCAGGAGATTTAATGTTTCACTTTTAATATTTAGATCTTTAATCCATTTCGACTTTATTTTCGTGCATGGTAGTGTGAGTGTATTTTTGAACTTTGTTCTGTTCATCTGTCCCTGAGCCAGCATGATTGGTTGATTTCCCCCCCTCCCCCCTCTTTCTCCCTCTCCCCTTCCCCTTCTGGGTCCCTCACTCCCTCTTTCCCTCCCTATCTCTCCTTCTCTCTCGCTTCCTCCCTCTCCTGGAATTCTTAGGCTCAGGTAATCGCACAGTTTGGCCCCTGGGTAGCAGGGACAACAGAAGTACACTGCTATTCCTGGTTAAACTGTAGTTTTTAACAAGTTTTGAAGTCAGACAGTATGTCCTCCTACTTTGTTCTTTTTCCAGATTGGTTTGTTCTAGGTCATTTATATTTACACCTAAATTTTAGAATCAGTGGCCAATGTCTGCAGAAGCACCTGGTGAGCATGTGGTTTGAATTTCATTGGGTCATAATCAGTAGTGCTATAGTTTTGAAATTCCAAATTGTAAACATGTTGTATGCCTCTACAAATTTAGTCATTTAAATCATTTTTTTTTCCTTTGGTTTGTTTTTCAATGTATTTAGGACATGGTCTACAAGATCTCACTACGTAGATCGGACTTGTGATTCTCTTGTTTTCAGCCTCCCAAGAGCTGGGGTCACAGGCGTGCACCACTACGCCCAGTCTCAATCACAGTCTCAGCATGCCCCCAGGGGTGGGGTTGGGATTGAACCCTTGTGCTGTGCTTTGCCTAAGCAGGTGCTTTAATCTCAGCAGTGTTTTATAGCTTTTTGGCTCTGTGTGTGTGTGTGTGTGTGTGTGTGTGTGTGTGTTGTGTTTTGGTGTTGGGGATGGAGCCTAGGATCTCTGCATGCTGGACTACACAGGAACTCCACCTTCAACCATTTTTAGTTCTCAGAGGAGGAGGCACGTGTATCTTTTACTTTATTTCTAAATGCTCTGCTAATTTTAGGATTTTTAAATTATTTTATTTTATTTTTTATGTTTGGTTGTTGTATCGTCTCACTGCGCAGCTCTGACTTGTGGTGGTCCTCTTGCTTTCAAAGCTTCCCCAGTGCTGGAATAACAGGTGTGTGCCACACAATGGGACACTGGCCTTCTTAGGGCATGAAATGCTAAGGATCAAACCATGGTTTGGTCCCTGTGCTGGCCTAAGCTTGCCTAAACAGGCACTTTAGTCTGCTTAGATATCTTGCTGGCCCCAGATATTATTTTAAGAAATCAATTTTACATTGTTTTCTTCTGCTTTTGATAGAACACACACTTCTCAGAGAAAGGAATTCAACAAGCCTATAAATACATGAAGAAATGCTCCACATCGTTAGCCATCCATGAAATGCAAATTAAAACAACACTTAGATACCATCTCTTCAGAAAAAATGGCTGTCATAAAGGAGTCAACCAACAAATGCTGGAGAGGCTGTGGGGAAAAAGGAACACTTCTCCACTGCTGGTGGGAATGCAGATTGGTGGAACCATCATGGAGAGCTGTGTGAGACTCCTTAAAAAACTAGAACTTGAAATCCTATTAAATCCAGCTATCCTGGGAATTTTCCCAGAAGAACAGAAAACATATCATAATGGTATCTGTGCACCTATGTTTATAGCAGCACAATTTGTGGTAGCCAAATCTTGGAAACAACCAAAATGCCCATCATCTAAAGAATGGTTGAAAAAGATAGGTTTTTATACAATGGAATATTACTCAGCTATAAAGAATGATAAACTAGAAGACTTCACATATAAATGGATGTATCTTGAAAATATATTCATAAGTGCAATAAACCAGACCTACATGTGTAAATATCGTATAATCTCCCTAGTGTAAGAACTCAAAAGAAGAAATAAAAATGGAAATGCTTCTGATAAAAATATAATTGAATTTTTTATTTCACGCATACATATTTTGACCTTGTTAGCTGACTTAGTGAATCTTGCTAGACTGCTTAGGCATAGGAATTTCTTCAGTTTATAATTATGAAGCCTGTGAAAAGGAGGTTTTACACCTTTCTTTCCCTGGTATTTTGCTTGTTTATCTGATGGAGTGCTGAAGATTGATCCAAGGGCTTGTCCATACTGGACAAGCACTCCACTGTGCCAACCCTTCCTCCTATGTGTTTTCCTTACCAGGTCACACGTTAAGACCAGTGGCACAGGTGTGGGTGGAATTGGTGAGCAGTGTCCATCTTTGCCTGGCTTGCAGTCCTTGAGAGAAAGCCCTCGGATGTCATCAAGTATGCGCATCATGTGCTATATAGTCTTTGTATTTGCAGCACTGGGGATCAAATCCAAGGCCTTGAGTACCCTAGTTTTGTGCTCCACTGAGCCACATTCTCAGCTCTAACATTGGTGTAATTGAGGACATTTCTTTCTTGTGAGTCAAGGTGTTTTTGTTTGGTTTTGTCTTGTTTTAAACCCAGACTCGATGCTGAGCTTTGTGCAAATGCTTTTGTGGCCCATGTTACTCATGGTAAATGACATTGACTCAAGTATTAACAGGTTCCTGCCAACTTGCACTACTTGTGGAATTGCATGACTGTTCATGTGGTAATTAACTTTATTGCACCAGTGGTATATGCAGGACTGCCCCATCAGGTGGCTTGTAACACCAGTGTTGGAAGCGTTACACTCATCCATGGGACAGTCATGTAGGTAATACCAGTGGCAGAAGCTGGCTGGAAACAAGACATACAGTTTATAGCCCATCATGAATATGTTAATCAAAACTATATTTCTTTGTCCCCGCCCCCTGCAAGGGTTGTCATGATCTATTTTTTTTTTTTCATAATGTATTGATTTTAAATTTCCTGTTCCTTGCTAAAGATATTTTGTCTTATGGTCATGAACTGTGATTGTATTCTAGTCGTAACTTTTCTATAATAGGTCATGTGAGTGCTCTACAGCGAGTTGGAAATTGTTTCCTTTGTATTGCCTTCCTCATGGTTGGTAGGTTTCAACAGGAAAGCCATCTGAGCTGTGCATTTTTCTTTTCTCATAGGATAGGCTAACTAGTTTTAACTTACTGACTAGCTCTGTGGCTATTCCAGTTTTAAAAATTTCATCGTGTCAGCTGAGGAAGGTGTTGTGTTTACTGTGTTACATTAGTGTTTGTTGGGATATTTGCTCCATCCACATTTCCAACCTCTTTGTTTATATTAAAAGGTACTTCTTGTACATGTGATACAGTTGGGCCAGTTCTCCTTCTAAACCTCATTTGATTTAGTTGATTCACATTTAATATTCTTAGTAATGACACAGTGGATCTAATTTTGGAGCATTCCATATTCGTAAAAATTTGATTTGTTCTCTTAAAGTCCATACTTCATAGTGCATATCTGTAATCCCAGCACTCCAAAGGCTAAGGCAGGAGGATCTCTGTGAGTTCAAGGTTAGCCTGAACTGCATAGTGAAACCTGTCTCAAAACAAACCAAATCAAGTGCTTTGAGTATATACGTTCCCAGCTGGGGTTGAACAAGAGGTTCTCTGCTTGAGTACTGGTGTTCTCTGTAGGGTGATTTTCCCAGGCTGCCCAGTGCCACTATCTGCACAATGTGTGCCTTTTTCTTTGGTGGCCTGCTGTTGGAAAGAGCTCCCATGTCCAGGCTGAGAGCTGGTTGGTATTGCTAAGTGTTGGAGGCTGAGCTGTGCCCCCTGGAGGAAACACCTGTGTGAGATAAGCTGCATCATGACTGGGTCCTGTGGTTGGTCCTTGTGCTGTGTAGATAAATGAAGAATGTAGCAACACCGTGGTACACAGGAACCTGGTTCTGGTGAAGTATGCCCCTGAGGAGCGTGCATCCATATTTGCTAATTTAGTGTTCATAATTACTGTGAAGAAGAATCAGTACCTACTGACTTGCTATTTGTGTTTATGTATGTGTGTATATGTTTATGTGATCCTGTTACTCTTTCCTTGAGCTCTCTGAGCTAACTATATTCATACTCTATTTAATGACTTTGTAGTTGTATTTGCAGTTAACTTGTGCTTGCTTAACTTGTCCCTGTGTACTTTTTTTTTTTTTTTTTCTGTATTGAGGATTGAACGCAGGGCACTGCTCTTGCCAGGCAGATGCTTATTTTACTGAGCTATCTCCCTGGCCCTCCTTTCTACTTAAAGATTATCTCACTTTTTGTGAAACCAAACAACTCCACAGTAATGTAGAACCACTCCCATCCCATTCACTGCACTGTTGTTTATATTTGTTTTATAAATGCCTATCTTGGTAACTGTTATTCTTACATTCAGCAACTTATGTCTTCGAAGGAGGCTAGGAGTAAGAATGCTAGCAAGCACTCCATCCAGGCACTGGCTCCAGCTGTTGACATTTATCCACATATTTATCACTTCCTGTGCACTTCATCTACTCTGATAGATCCTGGTTTTTGTCTGGTGTCCTATCCTGGTAATCAGTGTTGTTTGTTCCTCTTTTCTTAGTTCTTAGTTTTCAAGGATGTTTTACATGTTTTTAGCTAATAGTTATCATTACAGATTGTGTTTTCTTGACTTCTTTTTTTTTTTTTTTTTTTGTCTTTTTGAGACAGGGTCTCGTTATGCAGTTGAGGCTGACCTTGAGCTCACTTTTGTAGCCCAGGCTAGTCTCGAACTTGCACCGATCCTCCTGCCTCAGCCTCCTGAGTGCTGGGATTACAGGCGTGAGCCACCACACCCGGCTTCTTGACTTCTTTGTAAGTTTACCTGATTAAAAATTAAGCTGTTATTGATGTTGCTCCTATCACATTTTTTCTTTTAGCTCCTATGAAGATTTTTTTCTTGTTGTCAGCAGCTTATCTAGGATGTGCTTTCAAAACCACATCCCTTCAAATATTTTTGGTTTGAGACATGGTCTGGTTAAATTGCCAGTCAGGTTGGCCTAGAATTTGTGATACTCTGCCTCAGCCTCCTAAGTACTTACAATTTTCATTTTTCAGTAGATAGTTCCACCCTGTTTACACATTAAGTTCATGGTTTCTCAACTTTCTCTCAGTTATACTTGGTAACAGCTGAAGTAAGGCTTTGTTCCTTTTATTTTCTTTTGACTAATGCTTATTTGCCTTTTGTTTCCTTTTAGTGTGCTGGGGATGGAGCCCAAGGCACTGTACATACTAGACAGTGCTAGACTGTGCTCTGCTTTCAAGCTATGTTCTGTGTGTCCATTCTTCTTTGTGAAAAACAAGATTTTCACCCTTAGTTTTCTTAGGGTGTTTTTCATTTTTATTAGCTTGGAAGCTTTTTCATGTTGAAGTATTCACTTTTAAATTAATGGACTTGAAAACTATCCATATTTAACTTCTGTACAGGGAAATAAAAAGACTTTTGAAATGTGTTAACTCTAATGACCTTCCCTTTCTCATGACCTTCACTTTTATTTTTTCCTTGTCATAAACTGCTATTACTACTTATGGCATGGGAAATGCTGCTTCTTTTGTGTGCATGTTTTTTGCTACTTGTGACCCTAACTGTTCTTCCTGGCTCTATCTCAAGTTTGAGGATTCCTCCCTTTTGTACTCAGTATTATTTGAAAGTTTCTCTGGTGATGATTTGCCAGCCCTAAATTGTTACTGTTTAGCTGAAGCTATCCCCCTGCCCTTGGGGGAGGATCCTTACAGGCCGTTGGGGGAGATCCTTACACGGAGAGTTTATTATGGTATTGACCTCTCCTCTCTGGCTGTTTAAAAATCATTGCTTTGTACTTTCCTCCAGTGTGTCTGTGTGTAGAGGTCCTATTTACCCTGGCTGGCATATATTGTGTTTCTTGGCTCTGTACTCAACCCGTCTTCTGTGTCTGAGAAGTCCTGGTATGCATCGCTCTGCTCACAGATCCTGTACCCTGCCTCTGCCCACCTGGCACTCAGACCACAGGTGGTTATGGATCAGCCTGCTGTTGGTATCTGTTAACCTTTTAAAATGTTTTCACCCCCTAGTCCCAAGTAATTTCTTCAAATCTGGTATCTGCAGCCTGAGCTCAGCAGACTGAAATACACAGACCAGAGTTCAGTCTCTGCTGTGCCATGATGTCTCTGCCTGTGGGGCACACTGAGACTGCAAATGAGACTGGTTGTGGTGGTGCATGCATGTAATCCTAGTGCTTGGGAGGCTGAAAACAGGTGAATCACTACAGTCTGGTCTAATGTAGTGAGACCCTGTAGACCCTGTACTAAATACATTAGAAAAAAAAAAAAAGAAAAGAAAGAAAAAATCTGGCATCTAATTTAGATTCTTCTTTAGCTGTCTCTAATCTGCTTAATGAACTTATCAGTTTCTAGTCATTATATTTTTAATTTCTAAAAGCAATGCTTTATTTTTCAAACTGACTTTTTGGTGATTTTTAGTCATTTCTTCCTTGTAAAATTTCTTTAATTTCAATACTTTCTGTGTCATTGTTTAATATGTTGGGTTTGGTAATTATGCTGTCTGTATTGAGGGTGAGGACAGGCCCTGGTTTGTTCTTTTTTTCTGATTCTCACAGAAATGTTTGTGTATGTGGTCAGTTTTACTGTGCAGCTGTGTTTTCAGAATTAGCCTGTGATAGGCCAGCAGACCTCATGTGGTGATGTTTCCCTCAGGAGCCCAAGCAGGGCTTCATCAGGATGTGGGAGTACCTTGTCCTGGTGACTCCAGCTACCCTTAGCACAGGGTGTCCAGTGCCTGCCTGCTGGCTCAGAAATGAGGGTCAGTGAGGACCCTCATTTGCTGATCAGGGGGAAATAAGGCTTTGGGTCAGGCCACTGTACTTTTTGCCAGGGATACCTGACAGGGAGTCTTTCCACTGCTGGCCAGGCTCAGGTCCATGTTTGGCTTCCTTGCTCGTCAGCAATGTGAAGCAGCATGTCAGGCTCCTTTGGGATATCTGGCACCAAGGAGAAGTCTAGAAGGACTGGCTGTCTAGTAGACCAGTGAACAGAAATCATGCTTGAGTGCAGGGACATGAAAATGTGATAGATGGGGAATTGTAGGTGTGCAGGTGCCAGGATTGGATTCTCACTGTGGTGCTGTCAATGTCTGTGCATATGGGCTGGTCGAGCTGGGTCTGCTGCTCCCTAGGAAGAAAGGCATCCTCTGGAGTCACTGCTGGCAGAGCTTGCCCCAAAGACTTCTGCTCAGCCAGGCATACAGTCCCCAGAGCAAGAGGACCAAGGATCCTGCACTTTGTGGAGCTACTGAGGACATCAGGAGTAGCTCCGCGGTGACCCCAGTGGCATTTAGGGCACAGTGGTGACTATTTTGGCTCTATGGCAAAGTTGCTAACAGATTCTCATTTGGCAGGAGAAGAATGCAAACCTCTCATGTCCCAAGGCTTCCCATCTGTTCATGATGTGAAGAGGTAGATGGAGAGCTAGGAGCCCAGAGGAAGGCTTCAGGAGGTCACCAATGAGTTGGATTTGCAGTCTAGCAGCAGAGGCAGCTGCAGACTTGCTACCCACAAGAGTGCCATTCCTCAGGGTGAAGACAGTTTGGAAGACAGTATTGGTGATGCCAGCTACCATGTGTGGCTCTGTGGCCAGCAGGCATGTGTCCCCAGGCCAAAAGAGGGTGTAGATCCACCCAGAAGAATGTGCTCTTCCCTAGCCCTTGGTGCCACTCCTGATGTCCTTGCAGATGCTCAGTGGGCAAGGTGCCTCTTGTGCCTGCTGGACTTATCTTCTCCAGGGAAGGCCTGATTCTCAGCAAGCTATGCTAGCCATCTGCATCCACAAGGGGACTTGGGTTTTACCAGAGACAAAAATATCTCTTAACTTAGATACAGGATGAGAGGTTTTTGTATTACATCCATGATGGTTACATTTATTAAGAGAAAGTTGGTGAATGCACATCAGCCCCTAGTGCTCCCATTCCTCCCTGTTTTGTCCAACTCGTCTCCCCTCCATTTGCAAAAGCTGTATTTCTATTTTTTATTCTTCATTCCTTTTTCCCTTCCCTCCCCATCTCTTCATCTCCTGTTCTTCCCATTTGGAAAAGAGCTCCTTACTTCCCATTACATACCTTTTTTTTTTTTTTTGGTGTGTGTTTTTGAGACAGGGTCTTGCTACACAGTTCAGGCTGTCCCTGAGCTCACTTTTGTAGCCCAGGCTGGTCTTGAACTCACAGCGATCCTCCTGCTTCAGCTTCCCAAGGGCTGGGATTACAGGTGTGTGCCATCACACCTGGCTAATACATCTTTTATTTTGCTCTTGAGTTATATTTTGGGGTTTTCATATAATATGAACCATTTTATATTTAAACTTGTGCATTTCATTTTATTTCACTGAACATAGTAGTGTTGAGATCTGTTTACCCACAGATGCCTTAAGTTTATTTATGACTGAGTAGTACTCCATTATATATAAATACATTTTCTTTTTTTTTTAGAATTTTTTATTTTATTTATTTTTTTCTTGTTTCAGAACCTTTATTTGTTTATTCACTCATTTTTATGGCCGACTCAGCCTGCACCAAGGGCAGGGCAGGCGCGGCATGTGGTGCCGGGGATCGAACCGCGGTCCCTGAAGCTGCCCAAGCTTTCCCAAGCAGGCGCTTTAGACCACTGAGCCATCCCGCCGGGCCCATACATTTTCTTTATTGATTTATTTGTTGATGGATATATAGGCTCTAAGATTTAACTGCTGTGTTATAAATTGTACTACTATAAATTGGGGTGTACCAGTGTATGCATAATCTTACAAGGTGATCACTGCGACTTTTTCAGGAAGATCCGTAGAAGGGGAAAAGCTGGGCCAAATGGGATTTCTGTGTTTTATATTCAGAGGAATCTTCACCCTGGCTTCCATAGTGGTTTTACTAGTTTACATTCCTACCAACGATGAAGGAAGGTTCCTCTCCACCCCCACTGCAGAATTTGTTCTTGTTTGATTTCTTGGTGATTGTCCTTTCTGTAGTAAGATGGTATTCTAGTATTGGCTTAATTTGCATTTCTCTTCTAGTCATTGAAATTAGCATTTCTTCATGAATTGATCATTTGTACTTCTTTGGTGGAGTACGTGTTTGTTTTGGTTGGTCATCATTTAGTTGGGTTTTTATTTTATGGGGGACTCTTTTTTTTTTTAAGTGTTTATATATTCTAGATATCTGTCTGAGGAATTGTGCGTGACTTTTTCCCCTTCTCTGGCTATATGGAGGGGATAGATTGCCCTGAATTTATAAACAAGTGTTCCCTATCCCCTAGCTCCACGTGGCTTTTCTCCAGGTGTCTTTGCCTGTGTAGTGGTTCTCAACCTTTCTATTGCCGTGATCCTGCAGTACAGTTCCTCATGTTGCGGTGACACCAAACCAGAAAAAATTTTTGTGGCTACTTCAAAACTGTAATTCCAAAAATAAAATAAAATAAAATACAAAAAAAGAAACTGTAATTCCAAATAAATAACATTTTCTTATGGCTTTAGGCAACCCCCGTGTTTCCATCATTCAACCCCCGCTGGGGTTGCGAACTGCTGGCCTATAGCATTCATGGCTCATTTGATAACTTTTAAAATGTCCAATATACATGTGAAGCCAGCTACTGGTAGTAAGATATATGTAGGCCTAAAACAAGAGTAAAAGGAGAAGTACTTTGATCCCTGTCTTTTTAAAAAAAAATTTGCATCCAAAACATTTTAATAGTAAAGAATAAAGAATAAATCTCAATAACGCATTTCTCGGGCCAGCAAGATGGCTCAGTGGTCTAAAGCACCTGTGGAGGAAACTTAAGGCAAGCACTTCGACCACTCCTCGATCCCTGGCATCACATTCTGCGCATCCCCACCCCAGGGCAGGCTGAGCCAGCCATAACACAAACAAATAAATGAGGTTTAAGAGAAATAAATAAAAAAAATCTTTAAAAAATATGCATTTCTTATATTCAAAACTAAGAAATCTGAAAATTTAATAGTTAATTCAGGAAAAAGTAACAAAATATAATCATACAATTATATGATGATTTGGCAGATGATACATAGCTAGTTCATATTCAGGTCAAAATACAGTAATATAAAAAATAATTTATGTGAATTTTATTTTATTTTATTTTATTTTATTTTTTTTTTTTTAAATTTGATTTTATTTTTTTCTTGTTTCAGAACCTTTGTTTGTTTATTCACTCATTTTTATGGCCGGCTCAGCCCACCCTGATGGCTGGGCTGGTGCAGCATGTGGTGCCGGGGATCGAACCGCGGCCCCTGAAGCCGCCCAAGCCCTCCCAAGCAGGCGCTCCAGACCACTGAGCCATCCCGCCAGGCCCAATTTATGTGAATTTTAAAGCGTGGTGGCTCATGCCTGTAATCCCAGCACTTGGGAGGCTGAGGCAGGAGGATCGTTGTGAGTTCGAGACCAGCCTGGGCTACAAAAGTGAGCTCAAAGCCAGCCTGAGCTGCACAGTGAGACCCTGTCTCAAAAAAAAAAAAAGCCTTCATCTAGAGCTGGGCATGGTGGCTCATGCCTGTAATCCCAGCACTTGGGAGGCTGAGGCAGGAGGATCGTTGTGAGTTCAAGACCAGCCTGGGCTACAAAGGTGAGCTCAAGGCCAGCCTGAACTGCATAGCGAGACCCTGTCTCAAAAAGACAAAAAAAAAGCCTTCATCTAAAGTCTTCGGTGTTTTTTTTTTTTATTTTTTTTATTTTAAGAACTATCAGTTTGATATTTTTAGGCTCCATTATCACATGATTTTCTTAAATAACTTTTCTGCTTCCTTTAGTTTTTTTAAATTTTTTTGTATTTTAGGGAAGGGTCTACAGGTGTTCAGGGTCTCACTACTAGATTGGACTCCCAGTGATCTGCCTGTTTACAACCTCCCAAAAGCTAGGATCACAGATGTGTGTTGCCAAACCCTGTCTCAATTGCTGTCTCAGCATACCCCAAGGGTAGGGCTGCCAGGCAGGCCTGAGGATCAAACCTCACTGAACGAACTATTTGGCCGGCCCTTCCTTTAGCTTCTTTTTTCCTATCCATTTTCACAATTACAGCCCAGTGGTCATCTTGCATTTTTTTCACACATCCAAGTTTGAACAGAGATCCAGAACATCTCAGAGATAAAGAGATCTTTTATGGTGTTTTGACATGAAAATGAGAAGCTGGTAGATTATTATTGTTACACAGTTTGTTCACTGTGTTTTCCTCAGAAACCATACTCCAAAGATCAGTAGCTTCTGAACTATCTGAATTAGTATCAAATTCAAAGATTTTTCTCTTTTTATTATTTTATCCAGTGGGTTTATTTTCTTCTCTGTATTTGCAGTTTAGTTGGTGTCTTCACTTTATGTGCCTTTGGTACTGGTGTAGGTAAACTGCTTTGGGCAGATGTCCACATATAATTTCTTTTATCTTTAGATTTACTATAGTCAGTTAAGCAATTTTGAGACAGATTTTGTGAAGGAGTTGCTTTAGAATCAAATTGCCTGTAACTAGATTGAGGTGATTTCCATGAAGATGTCTGTATTTTCTTTTCTTTTTTTTTTGTGGGACCAGGGTTCAAATTCATGACCTTGCACTTGCCCAGCAGGCACTTGTGCCTCAGAGCTATCTCCCCAGCCCCACTTTTCTTTTCTTTCTTTCTTTCTTTCTTTTTTTTTTTTTTTTTTTGTGGGACCAAGATTCCAACTCACGACGTTGCGCTTGCCAGGCACATACTTGTGTCATGGAGCTATCTTCCTAGCCCCTATGTCTGTATTTCCTTAGCATTTTCTTTCAGAGTAGCTATGTTTACTTTCAACTGTCTTTTGAATTTTTCTTTTTCTTCTCTATTTCCAGTTGCTTCTTAAAAGACAGAAGTTGAGTTTTGAGGTTACATAATTCAGTCTCTGAAGATTCTTTTAGAGATAACTGCTTTTGTTTCTTGGTCTTATAAAGTCCTAATTCCGAGTCTCTTTCTTGAACCATCTTACCATATTGGAATGCTTTTCCATAAGTGCTACCATTTAAGCTATTTTATGTTGATATTGTATTGTAAATCAATTTCTTTATTTTTTCTTTTTTTTTTTTTTTTTTTTTTTTTTTTTTTTTTTTTTTTTTTTTTTTTTTTTTTTTTTTTTTTTTTTTTTTTTGTCTTTTTGAGACAGGGTCTTGCTATGCAGTTGAGGCTGGCCTTGAGCTCACTTTTGTAGCTCAGGCTGGTCTCGAACTCGCACCAATCCTCCTGCCTCAGCCTCCCGAGTGCTGGGATTACAGGCGTGCGCCGCCACGCCCGGCTTCTTTATTTTTTCTGCTTCATCCTTCATCAGCTCTTACAGTTTCCTTCTCAATCTGTCCCAAAATGCTTTCTTATAATTTTTTTTATCTCCAACTTCTTTTTTGATATTTATGAGTCATTTCTTTAAACTTTTGTCAGGAACTTTCTAGTTCTAATTCTGTTGTACTGTGATTCCTTTCTTTCGAACTGATTTAATTATTTGTGGGCATATTGAGATGGGTTCAGCAGGTGCCATTCTCTTTTTTTTAATATATAATTTTCTAAAAATTTCATTTTCAACAGTAAAAACAGCAGAAACAAAGATAGAAAAATTTAACAATGGTTGCATTACACATTTTCATCATCAGATCAGTATAGATCAACAAACATAGGTATGTAAGACTGATCAAACAATTAAACATTAACACTTTCAATAAGCATTTTTTTTAACTCTTCCAAATGCATTCTGCATTTAAGTCACTCTACTAAAATTAAAAAAAAATTATAGGGGTTGACAGTGCAGAAAAGGCAAGGTCCTGCAATTGATTCCTGGTACCACCCAAAATTAATTAATTAATTAATTAATTTATTTATTTATTCTTTTGAGTCCTTATACTTGGGAGACTATATGATATTTGCATATGTAGGTCTTGTTTATTTTACTTAAGAGTATATGTTCAAGATACATCCATTTATATATGAACTCTTCTAGTTTATCATTCCTTATAGTTGAGTAATATTCCATTTTATGAAAATACCACATCTTTTTCAACCATTCTTCATATGATGGACATTTTGGCTGTTTCCAGGATTTGGCTATCACAAATTGTGGTGCTATAAACATAGGTGCACAGATATATCACTATGATATATTTTCAGTTCTTCTGAAAAAATTCCAAGTAGAGGGATAGCTGGATTGAATGGGATTTCCAGCTCTAGTTTTTTAAGGAGTCTCACACTGCTCTCCATAATGGTCGCACCAGTCTGCGTTACCACCAGCAGTGGAGAAGTGTTCCTTTTTCCCCACAGCCTCTCTAACATTTATTGTTGGTTGATTTCTTTATGGTAGCCATTCTTTCTCAGATGAGGTGGTATCTAAGTGTTTTGATTTGCATTTCATGAATGACTAGCGACGTGGAGCGTTTCTTCATATATTAATGGACTTGTGGTTGAGATTTTATTTTCTTGTATATCTCTTTGAAACTGTTTAATGTGTTCTGTTTTTTTCCTATATTGCTCAATCAGGGAATCCATCATTTTTCTATTCTCTAATTTTTTTTATCAATGTCTTCTTTAGTAGTACTGACGTCTCTCATTATAGTTATCCTTTTTCTCTCTAGTTCAGAGATTATTTCTGCTCTGTCTCTCTACCTTTCTGTAGTTGTTCACCTACTTTTAGATGCTATCAATTTAAAGATGTCTTTTTTTAACTTCAGAGGTTATTTCTGCCCTGGTTTCCTCTATATATTTCTGCAGTTGTTTTTCTACTTCAGAATTTATTAATTCATACATTTCTTATTTTACTTCAGATGTTATCTCTGATCTGAGTTGCTCTACATGTTTCTGCACTTGTCTGTCTACCTCAGAAACTATTGATTCAGATTTTGTCTGCATGTTTCCTGTTTTTTCATATGGCAGTGTCTCCTGTATCTGTTACAGGAGGGCTCGGGACCTGAGATTGCATTTTGCTCCTTGTCTGTATCATTCTATATAGCAGTGACCTTTGGTCGAGGACTGCGTGCTCACAGGTCAGTTGTTCATTCTAGGCTGCTGGTTTGGCTGAGCTGCTTGTAGGACTAGAGAGAGAGGTGTCACTCACCTGGCAGGCCTGGCTCCTGGATAGGCTAGGCTTGGCTTGAGTCAGGCCTGGGGTCTGACTCACATGGTGGGCCTAGCTGCTGGATAGGCTGTGCTTACACTGTGCTGGAGGATGTCTGATGCAGGGGCCTGATGCTGGATAGGCTGTGCTTGTGGTGGGCTGAAGGAGGTCTGATGCGGCAGGCCTGAAGAGGTCTCACCACGGGCCAGTGTAGGTCTGACGGGTAGGCTGGAGAAAGTCTCAGGTGGGCTGGAGGAGATCTCAGGTGGGCCGGAGGAGGTCTCATGGCAGGCTGGACCGCAGGTGCCATTTTCATCACAGAAAGCTGACTTATAGCCTGTGTGCAGACGACATGGACTTACCTGAGGAACTGAGAGGATCTGCCACTATGGTGTTCTCCTGTCTTTCTGTCAAGTTTTCCTTTTCTGCTTAAGTATGTCCTACCATTATGAGAAACTTCGACTATACCTTTGTATGTAAAGTTTCTTGAAAAGGAGCATAAGGTAGGTGTCTAACACTCATATTTATTATTTAGAAGTATTTCTGTGGAGACAAAAACCTAATTAGCATCTCAAGAAGCAGAGAGCAATAAACAAAGCCCAGGGACAGCTATAGTCTGTTACTTGGGAATTCAGGAAAGCTGGGATTCAAGGAGGCAGATACCAGCTTCATCTGCTGGCTCTTTTGTTGTCTACTCCTCTGCCTGGAATAGTAACAATTAGCATCTGTGTGAATCTAGTGATAGGGAAATGGTGGAAGTCAATAGAGAACATTGTCCTCCTTTAGTAAAGTGATTATGCAGGTGATCACATGCACTAGCCCAAAATAAGGCTGAGATGCTTCTGCGGTTACATGCTCACTTCGAGAGTAATCTCAGTAAGTCCTCTGAAGCTACTTTCATCAAGTCTTTTCATCGTTTCTTTTGGCACTGACACAAAATATACAATATATTTCTATTAATTATTTTAATTTCATGAATTTTATTGTATTTAGTAAGTTTTTACAGTCTGACCTGTTCATCAGCATTGGTTTTCAAGGATATTACACATTTTCATCTCTAAATTGTAGTGAACTTTTAAGAGGAACATTGTAGAGAACACAACAGAATCTGCCAAGTGAAAGCCCAGATTTATTTATTTTGATGTATTAATTGTAACTAAGGCTGGGAACATTAAAATCTTGTCAAAATCATTACTAGCCATGAAAGACTTCAACACTTGAAGTGCTGTGCTGAAGGAATGGGATTATAGATCCTCATAGTATCAAATATTGTGCTTGAACTACATCAGGGTGGAATATTGAACATTGTAATTAGGATATATGGTCAGTATCAGCTGATAAATTTGAGCTAATAAATTTCTAAACTACGGGGCTTCTGAATCTAAGTACAAAGAGAGCAGCAGTGGTCTAGAAGTATAGCTGCTTATCTAGCATGCTGAAGGCTTTGAGTTTGGTCCCCAGCATACACATGCACATGTGCAGGTGGAAGGAGGAAGGGAGTCAGACTAATCAATCAGTCAAATCATTTCAAAATTGGAGAATTGAGTGAAAGTGCAGTTTACATTATGTGATGCAGCCCATGGTCCCTTCCCCCACTGTTTGGTTATTTATTGCTACGTGACAGTTACCCTAAACTTTAGTGGCTTAAGACAATGGGCAGTTTATTGCTTATAATTCTAAATAATTCTTCCATACTATAAGATGTTGGCTAGGGAATTATCTGAGGGTTCAATTGGGTTAGGACATCCAAAGTGATCTCTCATATATCTGGATCCCACTGGGAAGCTAGGCTCAGGTGGGGTGCTGAAATGACTGAATACCTATGCTCCTGTCTCTCTGTCTCTTTCTTTTGTCTCAGGGCCAGCTCCTCTATGACTGGCCCTTCCTCTTAGCCTTTTTTTAATATCTAAGCTACCAAAGTGAAAAAAAGAACTTTCAAAGTGTTAACTACCAGGAAAGTGAAATATCAGTAAAATAAAGTATTTTTAGCTTTACATTTTTATCAGTTTTAATGAAAAAAGATAAAATAGCAATGAAAGTTTCAAAACAAGTTAGTAGGATGTTTACCATGCATATTGTTGTCATAGTAGTTATTCAGAGGACAAGATGCAGACCTGATACCTTCTCTAAACAATATTAGTACAAACTTTTATTCTCCATGAACTAAGGCAAAGTAGCTGCATCTCTATCCTAATTCTTGTGTGTGTGTGTGTGTGTGTGTGTGTATTTTTTTCTTTTTAAAGTTTCTAATATTAGGAAAAGATACCATACCATGTCTTATAAGTAGATTGTAAGTCAGAGATACAGAGATAAAGTATAAATAATATTCAGAAAATTAATTAAATATTAATTAAAATTAAATTAAATATTTCAAAACAATATTTCAAAATTCAAATCAAATCATGAGTGCAACTTAGAGGCCAGAATGTTGTGTATCACATATACAAATCTGTAATCAATTCAGAGGACTTGTATAGTATTTGAATAAGTGAATATATACAAAGATATAAACTAAGAAAAAGTTTCCATGGTAGTAAAGAATTAGTAAGAATGAAACATAACATCAACACTGAAATGGCAAATATATAACCAGAACTTCTAATAGCTTGGGGATATCGCACAAAGTTCTAGTATGTCTTATGCATGGACAATGTCCGTGATGCTTACTGGTGGCCAGGTGTCACTTGTGGGACTGAGACACTGCTATTTCCTTGATATCTACCCTGGCCTGTAGAACCAGACAGAATCATGACCATTAGGGTGCAGGAGAAGTCCATCTGTAGAATATGCTGATGGACATATTCTGCTGCTGTATACAAAAGAATGGTTGAAAAACTGCTTTTGTATACCTCTTTTTCTCCTGTATTTAATTGTTTACCCTATTTGGTGGGTTCTTTCCATTCTCCTTCATGGAGTTGTGGTCATTTTGATCCCTCTCTAGAATATCTTTTAGTAAGCTGTGTAGGGTTGTCTTTGTCATCATGAAATTCTTTTTTTTTTTTTTTTTTTTGGGTCAAACAGTGTTTATTGAATGTAAAGTAACCCAGCCCCATGGGGAAGAAAGTTCCAAGAACAGAGAATAATACAGATTAAATATGCACTTGTGCATTCACTCTTTTACACACACACACACACACACACACACACACACACACACACAC